>PVJH01010893.1:28674-71628 GCA_004026705.1 Nesogale talazaci
AGGTCTATATAGATAATATAGGAGGGATAAAAAATCTGAAGGAGAAAACAACAGGACCACTGGATTGGGGGTGGGGGAACATGGGGGAGGGGGGAGGGAAGGAAGTGGTGTTAAACCCAGGGGGAGGGGAACAACAAGTGATTCAAAATCGGTGGCAAGGAGAGTGTAAGAGGCCTGGTAGAGATTGATTGAGGGCAATGTAACTGAGAGGAATTATTGAAACCCAGATGAAGGCTGAGCATCATAGAGGGACAAAAGGAAAGTAAAAGAAAATAGAGGAAAGAACTAGGAGGCAGAGGGCATTTATAGAGATTTAAATACAGGCAAGTACATATGTAAATATGCTTACATATGAGGATGGGGAAACAGATCTATGTGCATATATTTATAGGTTTAGTATTAAAGTAGCAGATGGACATTGGATTTTCACTCAAGTACTCCCTCAATGCAAGAACACTTTGCTGTGTTAAACTGGCATTCTATGATGCTCACCTTCTCAACATGATCACTGAAGACAAAGTGGTGCATAAGCAAATGTAGTGAAGAAAGCTGATGGTGCCCAGCTATCAAAAATATAGCATCTGGGGTCTTACAGGCTTGAAGGTAAACAAGCAGCCATCTAGCTGAGAAGCAACAAAGCCCACATGGAAGAAGCCCACCAACCTGTGTGGTCACAAGGTGTCGAAGGAATCAGGTATTAGATATCAAAGAACAAAAAAATTATATCATTGTGAAGGAGGGGGGATGCAGACTGGGGCCCCAAAGCCCATCTGTAGGCAAGTGGACATCCCCTTACAGAAAGGTCACAGGAAGGAAATGAGCCAGTCAAGGTACAGTGTAGCAACGATAAAACATACAACTTTCCTCTAGTTCTTAAATGCTTCTTTCCCCCACTCTTCACCCCTCCCCCCAACGATCATGAGCCCAATTCTGCCTCACAAATCTGACTAGACCAGAGGATGTACACTGGTACAGATAGTAACTGGACACACAGGGAATCCAGGACAGATGATTCCTTCAGGACCAGTGGTGAGAGTGATGATACCAGAGGCTGGTGGGAGGGTGGAGTACAAAGAGGGACCGATTATAAGGATCTACATCTAACCTCCTCCTTGGGGGATGGACAACAGAAAAGTGGGTGAAGGGGGATGTCGGCCAGTGTAAGATATAACAAAATAATAATAATTTATAAATTATTAAGGGTTCATGAGGGAGAGGAAGGGAGGGAGAGGGAAAATGAGCTGATACCAAAAGCAGAAAAGCAGAAAGCAAATGTTTTTAGAATGAAGTGGACAACAAATGTACATTTTGTTTGACACAGTGGATGGGTGGATAGATCATGATAAGAGTTGTATGAGCCCCAATAAAATGATTTAAAAACAAACAACAGTAAAACTGATGATCTCTCTGTAAATCCTCACTTAACTCACAACAAAAAGATATTTTTTTCCCAAAAAAGCTTCTGAAGTCCCTGAAAACTAAGCAGTTCAATTCAACTATTCAAAAAAAAAAAGTCTGCCTTGACAAACTATCTCTGTGGGATCAAACCAAGCACAGCAGTGGGAGATTTGCCAGAAATTTCAGAGGACAGTCAGTTTATGTGGATGAGGAAGGTGGCAAGAAGGGTGGCTTAGCTCCAAGGATGTTCTCCGTGTCACAAAACTGTGCATGCAAAAATAGCACACCAAGTGGGTGTCTGTGTTTTGCTGTGAAAATTCTCAACAGGGAAATAAACAACATGTGGAGGAAAGAAACACACACAGCACCAGAGAGATGAGGAATGCTGGGAAAAGCGGAGGCAGACCAGCTGCAAGTCAAAGGCTCCCCGCTCCTCTCCCAGCCCAGCCACCCCCCAAGAAATCAAGACCCTTTACCTCGCGAGCAGCTCACACAGGCCACACAGCGGCCAGTTTTGTCCAGGTAGTAGTCAGGTGCACACAGCTTCCGACAGTCAGCAGACCCCGGTGGGCACTGTGGCCTCCAGAACTTCCCTGGGGAAAGAAGCAGAGAAACTCCAGGCCAGGCCCACCTTAGTGGACCCTCAGCACCCACCCAACCCTGAAGCCCCCAGCTCCACAGCTACCCCCAAACTCCCCATAGGCCAGACTGCTCCTGTCTCTCAGCAGGAGTCCTGAGGTTCAGAGAAAGAAAGACCATGTCTAAGGTCACACTAAGTAACTTCCTAGCTGCCACCAGCTTCCTGCCCTGCCCTTCTCTGACAACTCACTCCGGAACCCTCTCCCCAGTCTCATTGCTGGGTCACGTGCTTGCTCCTTTGAAACCAGCAATAGGCAAAGATGCCCACTCCCCAAACTTCTATTCAGCATGTTTCTAGAGATCCCAGCAAATGGGATAGTGCAAGAAAAGGAAAGAAAAGGAAGACCAAGCTATTGTTCCCAGGTGGTATCATCAAGTATACAAACAACCCAAAAGAATTGTTATGTTTTGGATAAAGTCAAATGAAATCACTGTTCTTATCATTCAAAAAAAAAAAGGTCGAATGCTGGCAAGATTGATTCCAGACCATGGCTCTAAAGTCACAATTGCAAAAAAAAAAAAAAATCACATAACCCTTTTTGGCTTCCGGTGTCTATAAAGGCTATGCTTTCTGCTACAGGAGAGACCAGTCTGGATGAGGACAGCGTGTTTGGTAAAGCAGGAGGGCAGCGAACCAGAAGCCCCTCAACAAACTGGATGGGCAGGGGCTGCCATGATGGACCCCACAGAACAGTCGTCAGGATGGTGCAGGCCCAGGCAGCGTTTTATGCTGTCTCTCAGAGTCACGGTGAGTCGGAGCCAACCTGACAACACTTCATGACAACATCACGTGTGCGACAGCATCATACAATAAGTTTGGAAGGCTGTCAGCAGGACCAAAACGTAGCACAGAGACCTGAAGTGAGCATGCGCTGTTTGGGCGAACTTCCTTGGCACAGGGTGACCACAAACATTCGGCTTTGTGGAAAAAACCAAAATACTCTTTCAGCCAAGTGCAGCAAACTCGGTGTGCCTGTGGAGCTGGTAACTGTAAGGACAGCAGTTCGAACCCACCAGCCGCACTTCAGGGGCAAAAGGAGGCTGTCTGCTCCTGTAACTATTCACAGCCTCAGAAACTCAAAGGGGCAGTTCTGCTCTGCCCAGCAGCTGGTCACCAGGAGTCTGAGGTGAGTTGGCAACAGTGGATTTGGTTTGGGTTCTGGATGCTGGTGTTATAGGAGTCCGTTCCCAGAACGTTCGAAAGTGGGCAAAATCCAATGGGGGAGGGGGGGTGCTCGCTGTGTGTCCGGGTGGAAAGGCAGAAAGGGAGGAGGGAAATGAAAGTCAACAGGGGAGGGGCTGTGGGGCAGGAGAGTAGTTAGGCTGAGAGGGCTGGGGGTGGGGATGGGGACAACATGGTATTGGTTGGTTTTGTGATCACTCACTGAACTGCCCTGCCTCCCCCAAAGGCCCACATACATGTGGTAGAGTTTTGGACTCTGTGTTACATTGCAGACGTATCCCGAGTTTACTCATTTTTATGGTTTAATGCAAAAAATAAATAAATAAATAAAACAGCCTAAACACTTGGGTAAGTTGGTTAAAAAAAATATCCGGTCTGTCATGTGTTAAAAAAGAATTCTTGACAGTGCTCATGTTTTCAAAATGTTGCTAATCTCCACATCTCTGCTAGAAGCCCTTTCTACCCAGACACAAAGATGAGACTCTTGGTACTGCCCTCCCAGCCCTACGAGTCTGACCCTTGCTGTCCTCCGCAGTCCCACCTCCCTATGAGGACCTGGACCTCGGACAGCTCACCAAGGGATGAGGCATTTTCCTGCTGATGGACACTTGCTGTCCCCTGCCTGGACACCCTTCCCGGGCAGGAGCAGTCTCCTATCCCCTCTCTGCCTGGCTCCCGTCTTGGCACCCCTTGATAGAACAGAAGACAGAGAAGTTCATCAGGACTCCTAGTGGCACCAGGCCTATCAGAGTAGACCTGGGCTCTGCAGGGGGTTCTGGGATGGACTCTTTCCAGAGAACACATTGCCAGGCCTCTCTTCTTCAAGACAGATGGACGGGTTCAACCCACCAAACTTTCAGTGAACAATGGAAAACTTACTGTGTACCCCATTCCAGGATTCCTTATAGCTCTGCTCAAATATCGCTCCTGGACCAACCAAGGACACACACACACACACACACACACACACACAGAATCATTTTATTTTTCCGGAATGCTATCCTCTAGCATGTCTCCTTGTCATGACTTCAAACAGACGACGTCAATCCTTGTCCATTCTAAAGCCTGTCTCCCCTGCACTGTCACGGCCAGCAGGAAAACAGAACAGGGCCCCGCACACCCAGCACCCACTGTAGTACCTGGTTCACAGCAGGTGCTCAGCAATCTTGCTAAGCAAACAAACAACTCCCCCACCGACCCACCTTACCCCCATTGTCCATCTCCCTCATGGCCAGCAGGACCAGGAGGGCAGACAGATCTTAAAACCCTCCTTCCTCTCTTTGCCCACAGGGCCCACAGCGCACCAGATACTGCTACCCAGGCAGGAATGGATCGCCTGCTCTGGATTGGGCTCACCTGAGGAGGGAGGGTGGGGAGGTCTGTGGGGTATAGAAGCATCTTCTGGACTGAAGGGAAGGACCCGGACAGTGGAGGTGAGCAGGGCCTCAGGAGCTTCGCTTCTGGAAAGGAACCAAGATTAGACTGACCAGGAGGCCACCTGGAGCAAGGGAGGCCTGTGTTCACAGCTATTGTGGTCTACAGAGAAGAGGCCTCAGGCCCTCTGGCCCTGCTGCTACAGGCCACAGCGGACTTCTCGGGAGCCAGGGCTGTGTCTTCGTGGACTTAGGTCTCCTGGATGCTCAGGACAGGGCTCCCCATCATCAAAAGACCTGGCCTAGACCCCACCTGCAACCCTACTCAGCCATGCCTAGGCATCTGGGGTTAGGAAGAAGGAAGGGGGGTGGGGATCACCTGGTGGGCGTCTTGCAGTCCTCTGAGCTGGTGCAGCCAGGATGGAGCCCCTGAGGAGCTTGTTCACAGACAGTGTCTTTCTCAGCTGTGCCTGCAGGGGGCGACAATGCTTGGTACAGAGACTGTACCAAGGCGTCTGCCATCTCCAGGAATACATCTTCCACCCCACGAAGGGATGGATGGGGGCGTGGACAATTCCATGGCCAGCTGGCATCCTGGAGTGAAGCACCCTGATCTCCCCTTGGAAACTAGTCTCTCCCAGTCTCTGTGTTTGGGGTCAGGGGCCTGTGCCAGCAGGAGCTCTGTGACCAGGAGGGACGCATCACTCCTCTGGCCATATGGACTGGTTGTGAAGGACACAGGACCCAGAGCAGGCATTTCAGAAGGAATGGCGGGACTTTGTCCCCTGGGCTTTCTGGGATGGATTCCATGGGTGGGATTGCTAATAGACATCCTACCAGGCCAACCACCACAGAAGCCAACGAGTTTGGGACTTTGTTATTCTTGACCCAAAGATAAAGTGACCAGATGTCCCGCTTTTGGCGGGACAGTCCTGATTTCAAACAATTTTTCCCATGTCCCGCGGCGTTTTTAAAAAGGCCCGATTTTTGGAAAGAATGCACGACAAGCTAGGGAATGGCGAGAGAAGGGGAAGGGAATATATGAATACACCCCCTCTACATGATGCCCCCTCTGGTCAATGGTGTCCCGCTTTATCGATGTTAAAATCTGGCCTCTTTACCCAAAGATTTTGCAGAATGTCGAGCTGAGTGGTGAGGAACAGGTCCTGGGTTCTTGGGCAAACGGTTCTCAGGCTGCCTGTCAGCTAGGCCACACTCCAACTATACCAGGCAAGTAAACTGGGTGTGCTCCTTGGTAAACCAGGTGTGATAACGCTCTCCCCAAGGTCAACATCAGGATAAACAGGAGAGCCGTAATGGTGTATCTCCCCGACCATGCAGCACAAAGTAAATGCTCGATCCATGCCATGTCCTTCTCCCCACCTGGACGGCCCTGCTGTTGTGCATGTCGGCCGGGGCTGAAGGTTTTGGGGCAGGAGAGAGCAGCAGTGCTGCCTTCTCCCGTGTGTCTGTGCAGGGCGCTGGACCCACCGGTTCACACCCAGGCTCAGTGTTCAAATCACGACTCTGTTCCTCCTGCCCTGTGCTCTTGGGATACCAAGCCCCCTTCCCTGGGTCTCACTTCCTCCTGTAAGGTGAGGCTAGTGCACTGTGCCGAGGGCTCCAAAGGACACGGCTGGGACACTTCTTCCCAGGAGGCCTAACTGCAGCCCAACAAGAGGCAGACACCACGTCCCACTTCACAACTGGGGGAACTGAGGCCCTTGAGTGGCTCCATGGTCATAAGGTGACCAGATGTCCTGCTTCTTAACAATTTGTCCCGTGGTGTTTTAAAATCAAATAACTATATTATAATACTATTTTTGCATTCTATGAACATTTTTGTTGCTCCACATAGACCAAATTTTTAATCAAGGAACCCTCCCCCCCAGTCAATGGTGTCCCACTTAAAATCTGGTGGTCACTTTATGACATAGACCACCGGCAAATCAAATGAAGCTGGACTTGGCAGCCTAAGATTGGGAAGCCTTTTCTGAAGCCATGTCATCTAGTGGGAACGTGATGCAAGTCACACAGGCTTGTTGTATTTTAATTATTCTCACAACCTCATTTTCTTTTTAGTTAAAAAAGGCCAAATTTGCTTTAATAGCTTCTTATTTCACCTAATGTATTCTAAGTGTCATCATCAATATTTAACCAATATGCAAAGTTGTTAAGATGCTATATGTTTTGTTTTGGGGGGAGTTTCAATTATCTTATTGGGGGCTCTTACAACTCTTATAACATTCAATACCTCATTTGTATCAAGCATATTTGTATACATGTTGCCGTATTCCTTTCCAAATATTTTCTACTTGAGCCCTTGGAATAAGCGCCCCTTTTCCCCTCCTTTTTAAAAAAAAATAAATAAATCATTTTATTGGGGGCTCATACAACTTTTGGGGGTCTTGTTATACTAACTAGAAAACCAGTGCCTATTTGATTTGCCCTTCCAACTCACAGAAAGCCCAGGTGACAGAGGAGGACTGCTGGACAGGCCAACCCTTCTTCCCCGGCAGCGGAGAGAGGCCTCTGGCGCCCCCACGTGGCAGTCTCAGAAACACCTCTCAGATGACCTTCACAGGCCCTTCACAGGTGCAATGGCTGGGCTTGAGGCGATTTTTTCACAAAGACACGAGTTTCTGCTCTGGAAAGGCTCCCGCAGGCCTGCTAGCCACATCTCCTCCTTTACAGGAAAAGAAACTGGGGGAAGGGGCTGGGAGGGTTGAGGGACATACTCTGTCGGCCTGTCTCTGCCCCTCACTGCCCTTGAACGACCTTCAACCCAGCCGAGACCTCCTCTGGCCCGCTCAGCGCCTCGGACCACCGGTCTGTCACAGCGAAGGGGCAGCCGACGGCTGGGCGTTCCTGCCCACCGGAAGGAGGAAGCGGGGACCGGAAGTCGCCGGCGGGCTGGGAGCAGGGAAGCGGGCAGTCAGTTCCAGGCTGAGGGCGGAAGCGCCGCTTACCTGGGAGTTGGACGGTCTTCCCGGGCGGGCAGACGGAGTGGGGGCGGCAGCGGGCACAAGAGTTGATGGCCGGCGTGATGCAGAACGTCCCGGGTCGACATTCACAGACGCGGGCGGAGTTGTTGGTGCAGGTCCTCGTCTCCACAAGGTCATCTAAGGAGACGGGAGGATGAGGATCGGCGGGAAGACGGATGGGGGAGGGAGGGCAGGGAAACAACGCCTGGGGGAGAGGGGAGCAAGGCAGGGCACTGGGGTGCCCGACCGACCGGAACACACAGGCCGGGAGACTGGGAGGACGGGCGGCAAGGGTCCATTGATAGAAAGCCCTAGGAACCGCAGGCCCTTCTGGAGCGCAGAGGGATGCGCGCGGGTGCTCTGGGAAGGAGGCTGGAGGCTGGAAATGGGGAGGCGGAGCAACAGGAAACTTGTGGGGCGCTGTGTCCATCTGACTGTAGCGATGGGCCGAGGAGGGGACAGGGTGCCCGTGCCTGAACACCTATCAGAACACCTGCCAGTTAGTGCTAAATCGTGTCGTCTTGTCTCAGGTCTTGGGGGGGGGGGGGGGGGAGCATGAGCAGGTGGTTATCCAAGATGCAGGTTATCCAAGGTTGGAGAGGCAAGGAAAGGAGGACCCCCCTTCTCTCCGAGGAGCAGTCCCTGGTGGGAACTAAGAAGCCTTTCAGGCAGCGTGCTTGGCTCTCCTTTCTGCAGTGTTCCCTAAGGAGGCAAAGATGGGAGGCTGGGGCTAGGGTACAGGCCATACATCCCTGCCCATGTGATGTCCCAGGTGATTAGATACCGTGTGTTTGAAATCAACCAAGGCCCCATTTTAACATTTGGCACAGGATGTATGGAGACATTTCTCCGACAGAGATGCATAGATGTCGAAGAAGCACATGAAGAGTTGTTCAAGGCCTTTGTCGTCAGTGAAATGCAAATCCAAAGCATAATGAGGCACCCCTTCACACCATACCGATGGTTCTGGTTTTTTTTAAAGTAACAGCTGGTGGTGAGGATGTGGAGGAAACAGAGACCTCGGGTACCGCTGGTGGGCAGGTACACTGGGGCAGTCACACACACACACACACACACACACGATTTTGCAGTTCCTCAAAAGTTAACAATAGCGTTGCCATATGACTCAAAGTTTCCAATCATAGAAACACACATACAATGTGTGTGTGTGTGTGTGTGTGTGTATGTGTGTGTAGACAGAATGCCCTGGTGGCATAGTGGTTAAACATTGGACTACTTATCACAAGGTCAGCAGTTCAAAACCACCAGGTTCTGGGGTGGGGGAGCGTGGCTGGTGATGAGACGTTCTAGTCCCATAAAGAGACGCCATCTCAGAAACTCACAGAGACAGTTCTGCTCTGTTCCACCAGGTCCCAGGGAGTCAGAATCGGCTCGATGGCATTGAGTTGGGTTCTGTTTGGCTTTCTAGAGATGCCAGGGGAAGTTGCAGCTCTAAAAGGGATGTCCTGGAGCACCGCGCCCACGGGCTCATCACATTGTGTATGACATGACTCAAAGAAAAACTATATCTCCCAGCCTCCTTTGTTGTCTGCTTTGGGTCAGGTGACAGATCTGCCCCCCCTGGGACACAGTCAGACATGATCAAAGGCTCTCCAGGACCTAATCCTGAGAGACCCCCCTGCCTCTCTTCCTTACTTAGAGATGCTGGGGCTGTTCCAAAGGCTGCCCCGCACCCCAGCAACCGCACTAAAGGAAAATAAAACCCTGAGAATCGTCCGTCATTTTGAAAAGGAGCAGACTGAGGGCCATGAGAAAAGACTCCTGTAAAATTCAAGAGAAGCCCTCAGAGTTGTAGCCCCGACATATTCTCACAAACTTCATCAGAGGCAGGAAGGACTGCCTGTGATCGCCAACTTCCAGGGAGCTATGCTTGCTCTTGGTCATTTTGAATCAGAAAATCATAAGGTTTGCTAAGCTGGAAATGGCACAATTAAAAGGAATGGCCTTGCAGTCATCCTCAAAAAGGACAGGTTAAGATCTATCCTGAAATATAGTACTGTCTGTGATAGAATAATGCCTATCCACAGACAAGACATTCAACCCATTGTAACTATTATCCAAATTGATATGCCAACCAGTACAGGGAGTGATGCAAAGAGTGAAGAATTACACCAGAGGCTTTAGTCTGAAGTTGTCAAGCATGTAATCAAGATGCAGTGAGATTGAATGCAAAAGTTGGAAACAGAAGAAGGAGCAATAACTAGAAAATATGGTCTTGTGTCAGACAGTGTAAGACATGGCAAAATAATAGTAATTTATAAGTTACCAAGGGTTCGTAAGGGAGGGGGAGAAATAAGAAGCTAATACCAAAGGCTCAAGTAGAAAGAAAATGTTTCCAGAATGATGATGGCAACAAACGTACAAATGTGCTTGACATGGATGGATTGTGATAAGAGTTGTACGAGCTCTCAAGAAAATGATTTTGAGAAGAAAATATGGTCTTGATGATAGAAACAAAGCTGAAGATAGCATAATAGAACATTACCATGCCAGTGATTACATCATCACAAATACCTTTTTCAACCTCTCCAGATGGAGTACACAGAAATCAAATTGACTCTGTCCGTGGGAAGAGGTGATGGAGAAGCTCAACAACACCAAGTAAATCCAAACAAGGGGCGACTGTGGAACACACCATCAACTGCTCAGATGTCAACTCAGATTGAAGTTGAAAAAAAAGGAAAGCAAGTCCACAAGAGCCCAATATGACCCTGAATCTATCTTACGTGAATTTCTAGAATAGATGTGACTCAGTGAACCCTGACAGAAGGTGAGCTGTGGTATGACATCAAGAATGTCATTTATGAAGAAAGTGAAGGTCACTGAAGAAAGAAAAAAGAAAATTTCAAAGTGGATGCCAGACGAGACTCTGAGAGTTTCTTCTAGTGGTAGAGAAACTAAGGCACATGGAAGAAATGATGAACTAAATGAGCTGAATAAATAGTATAATGAAACGGGCAAAAACCTAGACTGGGGAAGTCAGAAAGGAAGAACACCTTTCTTAAACTGAAAGAACTCCAGGGCGGGGAGGGGGGGGGGAGTAAGCCTCGAGTGGCAATATTGAACGATATCAGGGGGGAAATATTGGATGGTGCAAGAAACGTCAAAAGAATCGTACCAACAAGAACTAGTACGGGCTGAGCCCCAGTGGCATAGTGGTTGTGTGCGCGCCTGGGGCCCACAGGGTTGGCGGTTCAAATCCAGTAGCAGCTCTCCAGGAGCAAGGCTGGCCCTTCTTCCATCAGAGGGCAGTGATGCCCACAAAAACAAGCAAACAAACAAAAAGAACTAGTTGACATCCCACCATTTGAAAATGTAACAAGAACAAATGATACTGAAGAAGCTCGAGAGCACCGCCAACATCAGCCAAACACACAGCTCCAGGAAGTGATGGAACACCAGCACACATGCTTCAACACGCTGAAGCAGCACTGAAAGCACTCACGCGACTGTGCCAAGAAATTTGGAAGGCAGCTCCTTGATCAATTGACTGGAAGTGTGCAGTCAATTTGTATCTAGTTGTATCCATTCCAAAAAAAGAGACCCCAATAGAATGCTAAAATTATAGAACAATTTCACATGTACGTAAAATTTTGTTGAAGACCATCCACCAATGGTTGCAGCAGTCCATTGACAGGGCACTGTCAGACGTTCAGCCGGGATTCAGAGAAGGCTGGAAACAAGGGACATCATTGCTAATGTCAGATGGATCTTGGCTGAAAGAGAGTACCAGGAAGATGTGTTCTTATGTTTCATTGACTATGCAAAGGCATCCGTCTGTGTGGATCCTACAAACTATGAATAGCCTTGACAAGAATGGGAATCCCAGAACACTTCATCGTGCTCAGACGGAAGCTGTACAGTACATATTTTAAGATCAGGAAAGGTGTGCATCAGGGTTGTATTCTCTCACCAGACTTAACCAAGCTGTATGCCAAGCAAGTAATCAGAGAAACTGGCTTATATGAGGACGTGACATCAGGATTGGAGGAAGGTCTATTAACAACCCGTCCCTTGATTGCTGAAAGTGAGGAGGATTTGAAGCCTTTGCTGATGAAGATGACGAATCACAGTCTTCGGTATTGATTACAACTCGATGTAAAGAAAACAAAAATTCTCACAACTGGGTCAATCCGTGACAACATCATAAGTGGAGAACGGATTGAAGTTTTCAAAGATTTTGCCTTGGTTGGATCCACAATCCATGTTCATGGAAGCAGCAGTCAAGAGGTCGAAGTACACATTGCATGGGTAAATCTGCCGCACGCAACCTCTTCCAAGGGTGGAAAAGCAAGGATGTTACTTTGAAGACTAAAGTACACCTGACACAAGTCATGGTGTTCCCATTGCCTTGTACTCGTGTGAAAGTCGGCATTGAATAAGGGAGATGGGGAGATAAATGGATTCATTTGAATTAGGGTGTTAGTGAAGAATATGGAAAGTACCGTGAACCGCCAAAAGAACAAACAAATCTGTCTCGGAAGAAGTACAGCCAGCATGCTGCTTAGAGACAAGGAGCGTGGGACTTCATCTCACGAATTTCGGACATGTTATCTGGAGAGACCACTTCCTGGAAAAGAACATCATGCGTGGTGACGTGAAGGAACAGCAAAAAAAGACGGGGACCCTGAGAAATATGGATTCACAACGTGACCGCACTGAAGGGCCTCAACATCAGAACAGGGGGTGGTGCAGGACTGGGTCGTATTCCGTTCCGTTTTGTACACAGGGTCTCTATGAGTTGGAACCAACTTGACGGCCCCAAACAGCAAGTTGCCCAAGAGTGGGGATGTGCAGACTCCGCCGGGGTGAAGCACGTCATTTCCAGGCAGCATGAGCTCCCCTAATGACTCCCTCACAGTCTGGCAGCAGTTCAGGGGAGAAAGCAAGTCCCTGTCTCCCAGCAAGGACTATACCCACAACTGCTTGAGCTTTGGTTCCCCTTCCTCGAGACCCTCAGGCTTCAGGAATGAGTTTCAAAAGTAATAATAGCCCGATCCCAACCTAAGTCCTGAGTTGAGAAGACAAACCAGAGCTTCGGGAGGATCAGGGATCTAGGAGTTTCCCAGATAGCAGCAAGACAACGAGGAGGTGGGATGAAGTTGCTGGCTGCTGGTCTGCTGAAGCAAGGAGGGAAAAGAACAAGGAAGGAAAGAAGAGAGGGGAGGGAGGGAAAGGGTGATGGAGAGAGAAAGGGTGGGGATGATAAACAAACGAGGAAGGGAGGAACAGAGGAAGAAAACACGAGGCAGCTCTCCCAGCTACTATTACAGGAACGAAAGGAGGCAGAGAAAGAAGACGAGAGGGGAAAAAGGAGCTCAGAACACAGTTGGCAGAGACAAAAGCCTGCAATAGACCCAGTCCCAGAAAAGTCTCGCACTATGAAAAAATGATGAAAAATAACTCAAAGATAATCAATTAGAATACAAAGAAAGACTGCAAAGTTAAAGGAGAAAAGGGGGGTGGGGTGGGGGGAGGAATGACACCCTGCGAAGCACAGCACTATCTTTAAAAACCTAATAAGTAAATCATCAGTCCCTGGGGAGTTGCTGACACCTAGGTGTTAAGAAAGAGATGTGGCAGATATTTGAATTAATGGCATGGGAAAATGCGTGAGAAAATGCTAGTGAATACAAAATAAAAGCACAGATATGATTAAGGATGAAATAAGAATAGGCAAAGGCCATCAAACATAAGGCCCCCTGGAGACCATGAGGTTGAGGTGTATTATGTAGGTCGGTAAACTGACCCTCAAGGAAATGCTAAAAGAGGAAACAGAACCAGTCTTTAGAATCATATAACACAGCCTCAGAGGAGCAAAACAAAACTGTAGCTAGGAAAAGGAACCAACAAGTATGTGTCATTTCATACAGGGATCAAATCCCCTTGAATAGGGAAAAAAATCTGCAGATAGAACACAGCAGGGGCTGAGCCCTGGTGGCGCAGTGGTTGAGTGCGGGACTGAGGCCCACAGGGCTGGCAGGTTCAAATCCAGCAGCAGCTCTCCAGGAGCAAGGCTGGACTTCCTACTGCCACCAAGTTACTGATCACACACACACACACACACACACACAAGAATACAGCTAGCCTCAACCATGAAATAAGTCGAAGCCCCTGCAAAGACAAACCCTCCTTGAAAAGTCCCCATGACACTGACATCTAGCCAACCAAATGAAGGATCAAAATTTAAATTTCAAAAATGAAGACGCTATGACAAACATATTAAGTCCATTCAGGCTCACAACGAGTAGAACTCCCCTGTGGGCTTCCGAGATAGTAAATCCTTATAGGAATAGGAAGCCTCCTCTTTCTCCCTCGGAGCAGTTGGTGGTTTTAAACTGCGGACTTTGAGGTAAGCAGCCCAGTGTACGAACCACGATGAAATCAGGGCTCCCAGATACAGCACTCTGTAAATAAATGTAAGTATCAAAAGGAGGCTCACGTGGAGGGGCCTGAAACTGCAGAAGAGACCACACATGCCATAGACAATGACACAACTTAAATGATGTCAGCAATGCTGAGGAAGTGAGCAACCTGGTCTCTTCATTTTCCTCTGCTGGCAGCCATTCTATTCTATGAGACACAAAAACTGGAACAAGGAGACGTTACCACGTGAGATATTACCTCTCTATCCTTACATGATTGATGGCTCATTGATTTTCATAACCATATGCCTTACTGGTAGAGGGGTTAGTTTGGCTCTGTTTCCAGGAACTACTTACTATCTCTTGTGATGTTCCTTTGAGGAGGAAAGAAGCACCTGACCATGGTTATTTTGAATCACACTAGTCATGTGCCACCACTTGTCTCGTCAGTTTGTCATACTGGGGTAGCTTGTGTGATGCTGGGAGTTATGTCACTGGTATTTCAAATGACAACAGGGTTACTCAAAGTGAACACGTTTTAGAGGAACTTCCAGGCTAAGAACAGACTACGAAGAAGGAATTGGCTGCCCACTTCAGAGGAAGTAACTGCTCAAAACCTTATGCATAGCACTAAATACTGAAGACCTGATGAGTGGCAGCAGAACATTGTCAGGGATAGTGCAGGATGGATCCTCCGAGTCAGAAATTACTTGGAATGAGACTGAGGAGGAGTTGACTGTGGTGACGTGAAGGAAGTAAAGCCTGTGAGAGTGGAATCTTTGGGAGCTTCCTTTGCTCATGGGGTATGACTCAAAGTGAAAAGAAACAGCTGCGCAGCTCTAATCATCAGAACTTAGAATGTACAAAGTATGAATATAGGAAAACTGGAAGTCGCAAAAAGTGAGATGTAACTCATAAAGACTGGTCTTCTAGGTATACATCAGCTGAAATGGACAGGTGTTGGCCACTTTGAATCAGAAACAATGTACACCAGGAAGGACACAATCAAGAGGAATAGCGTTGCATTCATTGCCACAAAGGACATTTCAAGATTTATTCTGAAGTACATGGTGCCTGTGACAGGATTATATCTATCTGCCTGCAAGGAAATCTAGTAGGTACAACTATCTTTCAGATTGATGCACCAACCTCACAAAGTAGAATTCGACTAAAATCCTCAGTCTGAAAATGATCAAACATGCACTTAAGATACGCTGATCATTATTGGCAATTGGAATGCCAAAGATGGAACCAACAAGAAAGGAACGGTAGTTGAAGCATACTGTTTTCAGGTAAACAATACTGAAGATTAGATGACAGACTTGTTCCTAACAAATGCCTTTTTTCAACAACACACATGGTGACTCGACACGTGGACTTCTCCCGAGGGAAGACACAGAAGCCACCTTGACTGCATCTGTGAGGAGACACAACAGAGAAGCTCAGTATCGGCAGCTAAAACCAAGTGAGGGGTGGAACAGACTATTGATATCCTGGAAATAAGTTCAAGACAAAGGTGAAGAAAACCAAAGCGAGTCCACAAAAACCAAAATATGACCTTGAGACCACCCCTCTTGAATTTGGAGAACATCTCAAGAACAGATTTGGTACATTGAACGCTAATGACAGATGACCTGATGAGCTGTGGGGTGGCATCAAGAATATCATTGATGAAGAAAGCAAAAGGTCATTAAAAAGATAAGAAAGGAAGAAAAGATCAACATGGATGTCAGAAGATATGCTGAAACTTGCTATTGATCATAGAACAGCTAAAATAGATGGAAGAAATGACTAAAAGAACATTCAAAGTGAGGTCAAGAAGACAACATAAAATATTTTGTGCAAATACCTAGAGTTGGAAAACTGAAGAGGAAGAACACACTCAGGATATCTTGAACTGAAAGAACACATGGAAATTCAAGCCTTGAGTTGCAATATTGAGAGACTGTAAAGGCAAAATATATGATACAGGAAGCATCAGAAGAAGAGGTAGCATTTGAGCAGAACCATGGGGGCTGAGGAAGAAGTCTAAGCTGGACTGAAAGCATTAGCCAAAAAAAAGCTTCCAGGAACTGATGGAACACCGACTGAAATGTTTCAACGAGCTGATGAAGCACTGGAAGCACTGACTCATCAATGTCAGGGAGTTTGGAAGACAGCTACATGGCCAACTCACTGGAAAAAATCCATATTTTACCCATTCCAAAAAAAAGGATGGCCCAACAGAATGCGCAAACTGTAAAATAGTATCATTAACATAACATGCAAGTAAAATTTTGTTGCAGATCATCCAAAAGTGGTTGCAGTGGTACATTGACAGGAAGCTGTCAGAGGTTTGGACTAGATTCAAAAGAGGACATGGAACAAGGAAGATAATTGCTGATTTTAGATGGATCTTGGCTCAACGCAGAGATTACCAGAAAGATGCTTACTTGTATTTTATTTACTACAGCAAAGTATTTGACCAAGTGGATCATTAGCAAACCATAGATATGCTTGAGAAGAGTGGGAATTCCAGAACACTTCATAGTGCTCATTCGGAACTTGTGCATGTTGTGAGAGCGAGACAAGGGACTACTACCTGATTTAAAATCAGGAAAAGTATGCCTCCGAGTTGTATCCCCCCACCATACTTATTCAACCTGCATGCGAAGCAGATTACCAGAGAAGCCGGGTTCCATGAAGAAAAATGTGGCATCAAGATCGAAGATTATTAACAACCTTCGATATGCAGATGACACAACCTTGTTTGCTGAGAGTGAGGACATCAAGCATTTTCTGATAAAGTTCTAGAATTGCCGCCTTCAGTATGGATTGCAACTCAATGTAAGGAAGACTAAAATCCTCACAAGTAGACTGATAGGTCATAGCATGATGGAGAAAAAATTGAAGTGGTCAAAGATTTTTGTCTTGGATCACCACTCAGGGCACAATGGAGACAGCAGGTTAGGGACCAAATGATGCATTGCACTTGGCAAGTCTGCAGCACAAGACCTCTTTAGAGTGTTGAAAAGCAGAGCAGCTACTTTGAGGACTAAGATGTGCCTGACCCAAGTCTTGGTATGTTCAAAGGCCTCACATGCATGTGAAAATTGGACATTGAATGAGGAAGATCAGAAAGAATGGATGTATTTGAATTGAGGTGCTGTTCAATAATATCGGGAGTATGAGATACTGTCAAAAGAACAGGGCTGAGCCCCGGTGGCATAGAGATTGAGTGCGGGGCTGCAGCCCACGGGCGTGGCAGTTCAAATCCAGCAGCAGCTCTCCGGGAGCAAGGCTGGGTAGTTCCCACAACCACCAGAGGGCAGTGATGCAACAACAACAACAAAAAAAGAACAAACAAATCTGTCTTGGAAGAAGTACAGTCAGCGTGCACCTAAGAGGCAAAAGTGGCAAAACTTCACCTCATGTACTTGGACATATTGTCAGGAGAGACCAGTCCCTGGAGAAGGCCATCATACTTGGTAAACTGGACAGTGAGAAAAGGACCCTCAAGGGGATGGGCTGGCATGGCGGTTGTGTCAATGGGCTCAGACACAGGAACAGTGTGAGGGTGGCGCAGCGCAGGTCCCCACCGTGTTTCATTCGGTCGCTCATACACAAGGTTACTATGAATCGGAGTGGACTCCATGGCAGCCAAGAATAAGTTCTCATGTGCAGAAGTCAGACAATTAACAAGGAAGGCTGAAGAAGAACTGGTGCCTTTTAATCATGGTGCTGATGGAGAATATCAAATGCACCATGAAACAACAGAAAAAGGAAGAAATCTATCTTGGGAGAAGCACAGCCAAAATGCCCTTGGGGGTGGAGATGGCTAGACTTCATTTTACATGCTTTAGACATGTTATCAGGGGAAACCTGGCCTTGGGAAAGGCCATCATGCGAGTGAAGTTGAGGAAACCCCTCTGTGAGATGGGTTGCCCTCTGGCTGTACCAAAGGGCTCAGATGTAGCAATGATGGTGCAGATGCGGGAGGCCCCTGCAGTGCTTTGTTCTGCTGCATCTGGGGTTGGCCACAGTATGACCTGATTGTTCCTTAGAGGCAAGGATGGTGAGATCGCATCTCACATACTCTGGGCATTCAGGAGAAACGAGTCCCTGCAGAAGAACATGGAATGATAGAATGGTACATTTGAAGAAACAGAAATTCAATAATGTAATGCTTTAAATCGTATGATCCCATTCTCTTAAAATCCCTTCTTTCTAAGCAAGCTGACTACTAATCTACCTGTTCTTTTCTCTATACTGTGTCATTCAGTCATGATGCTCATCCAATGATGTTATTTGTAAATAGAGGTATGGGTGAGTTGAGGTTCTTTTCTTACATTCTTATGTAGGCAGCAACTTCAAAAAATTAACAGGAAAATTTCATTATCTTTCTCATATTGTTTTAATCTTTTGTGATGAACAAACAAGTTTTATTTAATAAAATAAGCCATTACTTTAAAGAAAAGATGAAGGTATGCCAAAGAAACACTAATATGAAAAACAGAACACATTAATGTCAAGGAAAAATTAAACCAAGGTAAAAAGCATTATAAGTAACAAAGAGGTCTATTTCCTACTGATAAAAGTCCAACCAAGGGCTGAGTCCCGGTGGCGTAAGTGGTTGAGTGCAAGACTGCAGCCTGCGGGCTTGGCAAATCCAGTGGCGGCTTTCAGGAGCAGCACTGGGTGGCGCCCACGGCCACCAGAGGCAGTGATGCCCACAAAAACAAACAAACAAAACAAAACAAAACAAAAAAGTCCAACCAAAATAATAGATAAAAGTCAAGCCAAAGCTGATGGTGCCCGGCTATCAAAAGATATAGCATCTGGGGTCTTAAAGGCTTGAAAATAAACAAATCGCCATCTAGCCGAGAAGCAACAAAGCACACATGGAAGAAGCACATCAGCCTGTGTGATCATGAGGTGTCGATGGGATCAGGGATCAGGCATCAAAGATCCAGAACAAAAAAATCATATTGTGAATGAGGGGGAGTGAGTGCCGACTGGAGACCCAAAGCCCATCTGTAGACAATTGGATATCCCCTTAAGAAGGGTCACAAGGAAAAAATGAGCTAGTCAGGGTGTAGTATAGCACTGATGAAACATACAACTTTCCTCTAGTTCAGTGGTTCTCAACCTGTGGGTCATACTCCTTTGGGGATCAAATGACCCTTCCATAGGATAACCCAAATCATAACAGTGCAAAATTACAGTTATGAAGGAGCAACAAAAATAATTTTATGTTTGGGGGCGGGGGTTTACCACAACATGAGGAATTATATTAAAGTGTCGCAGCATTAGAAAGGTTGAGAACCACTCCTCTAGTTCTTGAATGCTTCCTTCCCTCCTTCCCCACTATTATGACCCCAATTCTACCTTACAAATCTGGCCAGACAAGAGGATATACAGGGGTATAGATAAGAGGTGGAAACACAGGGAATTCAGGACAGATAAACTCTTCAGGACTAATATTAAACATAGCAATACCAGGAGGGGAAGGTGGGGCATGAAAGGGGGAACTGATCACCATGATGTACCTATAATCCCCTCCCAGGGGGATGGACAGCAGAAAAATAGATGAAGAGAGACATTGGTCAGTGTAAAACATGAAATAATAATAACATAAATTATCAAGGGTTTGTGAGGGAGGAGGGAAGAAGGAAACAATGAGAAGTTGATATCAAGGACTCAGAAAATGTTTTGAGAAATGATGATGGCAACATATGTACAAATGTGCTTACACAATGGATGGATGGATAGATTGTGATAAGAATTGTACGATCTCCCAATAAAATGATTTTTAAAATAAATAATAGATACATGCATACTTATAGGGTTAGTAGTAGGACAACAGATGGGCATTGGACCTCCACTCAAATACTTCCTCAGTGCAAGAATACTTTGTTCTATTAAATTGGCATTCCAAGATGCTCACGTCTCTGACACGATCACTGAAGACAAATGTGTGCATGAGCAAAGGTGGTGAAGAAAGCTGATGGTGCCTGGCTATCAAAAGAGGTAGCGTCTGGGGTGTTGAAAGTAAACAAGCAGCCATCTAGCTCAGAAGCAACAAAGCCCACATGGAAGAAGCACACCAGCTTGTGGGATCACCAGGTGTCAAAGGGATTAGATATCAGGCTTCAAGAACTAAAAAGCTTAACATTGCATGCTCACTTTCCTGATATGATTGCTGAGGACAAATGTGTGTATAAGCTAATGTGGTGAAGAAAGCTGATGGTGCCTAGCTATCAGAAGATATAGTGTATGGGGTCTTAAAGGCTTGAGTAAACAAGCGGCCATTCAGCTCAGAAGCAACAAAGTCCACACGGAAGAAGCACACCAGCCTGTGCAATCATGAGGTGGTGAAGGGGTCTGGTTTCAGGCATCAAAGAGCCAAAATTATATCATTATTAATGAGAGGGAGTACATATTGGGGACCCAAAACCCATCAATAGGTGAAGCGACATCCTCTTGCAGAGGGGTTACAAGGAGAAGATAAGCCAGTTAAGATACAGGGTAGTAGCAATGAAATATGCAACCTTCCTCTAGTTCCCAAATGCTGCCTCCCACCCACTATCATGACCCCAATTCTACCACATAAATCCAGCTAGACCAGGAGATGTACAGTGAAGTTGGAAATATGGGAAATTTAGGATAGATGATCCCTCAAGACTAATAATAGGACTGGTAATACCGGGAGAGTGGAGGGATGGTGGAATAGAAAGGGAGAACCAACTTCAGGGATTTACATGTAGCCTCCTCTCTGGGACATGGACAACAGGGCAGTGAGTGTTGGGCCACATTGGACAGTGTACAGGATGAAAATAATAACAATTTGTAAATTACTAAGGGTTCATGGGGTGGGTAGGAAGGGAAATATAGGGAGCTGATACTGGGGGTCTGGATGGAGGGAGGATGTTTTGAGAGATGATGGCAATAAGTGTGTAAATGTGGACTGCATACAATTGATGTATGTAAGGATTGTGATGGGAGTTGTATGAGCCCCCAATAAAATGATTCATTAAAAAAAAGGAGGAGCTTATACCAAGGGCTCAAGTGGAAAATATTTTGAAATGAATATAGTAATATGTGTACACATATGCTTGATACAAATGATGTATTGAATGTTAGAAGAGCTGTAAGAGCCCCCAGTAAAATAATTGGAGGAAAAAAATTCTTAAAAAAGTGCAACCATGAAAACATAATACTCATGAACATTAATGGATTGAATAACACACCACTGAAATAGATAAAACAATAATAGATACAATACAATGAACACTTATGATGAAAAAACATTCTGAGGGCTGAGCCCTGGTGGTGTAGTGGTTGTGTGCGGGACTGTGACCCACTGGGTTGGTGGTTCAAATCCAGCAGCAGCTCTCCAGGAGCAAGGCTGGACCTCCTACTCCCACCAGAGGACAGTGATTACCCTCCCCCCCAAAAAAGAAAAAGCATTCTGAAACACATCTGTCTTGAAAATCAAGAAATTGGTGACAGAGATAGACAGAAGGTGACAGAGATAGACAGATAGACAGACAAAGCGGGCAGAGGACATGAACAGACACTTCACTAAAAAAGACTTCCAGGAAGGCCAGCAAACATGAAGAAATACTTGAAATCATTAGACATTCAAGAGATGAAAATCAGGCCTCGAGTAGAAAGAAAATATTTTTTTAAATGATGATGGCAACATATATACATAGGTGCTTGACAGAATGGATGTGTGTGGATTGTTATAAGACCTGCACAATACCCCAATAAAATGATTTTCTAAAAGAGAGATGCAAATCAAAACAACAATGAGCTATCATCTCACCCCAGCTTTAATAGCAAAGCTCAAAAAAATCAGAAAATAACAATGTTGGCAAAGTGTGGAGAGACTAGAACCCTCATACCCTGCTGGTGGGAATGTGAAAAGGCACAACCTCTGTGGGAAACAGTATTGAGCTTTCTTAAAAAGTTGGAAATCAAAATGCCATATGATCCAGCAATCTGTCCACCTAAGAGATACACTAGAAAAACAGGAGTTGCAGCATGAAGAGACAGATGCACAGTCATGTCCATAGCAGCACTATTCACAATGGCGTAAAGGTAGACTTGACCTATGTGACCATCCATGAAAGAATCAATAGACTTTGGTACCTGTGGCGGTCATGTGCTTATGTTAATTTCATGATTGAGATGTAGGGGTGGAGTCTAGCCTGTTAATCTGAAGATAGCCATTGAGTAGTGTGGGCATGGCTTTCTCCTGATACGTCTGGGAAATCTCACGATATTTCCCTCTTGGAGATGAGAAGCTATCTCCCCAGTTGTTGGGAGTTGGTCTTAGAGACAATGAACTACCGACAAGACAAGATGGCAGCATCTGAGGAGCAGGACCAGCCGGAGGAGAAGCCACACGGCCTTACCCTGATGGAACCAGACCTCTGAAGCTGGAGAAGCCACGTGGAGAGCCCTGCCAGCACTGAGTTGCTTCTACCACCGCTGGATGCTGTTGATGGACCCTGAGCCCTGGAAGTGAGGAGCTATGAGGGGACCCCTGCCAGTGCCAAGACTCTGCACCCACTGGCCTGAGACTTAGTGAGTTGGAAGGAGACATTATAGACTGGTATCGGACTTTTGACTTTGAACTGGACTGGGTTGGGATGCTTTCTTAATGTCTTATTCCTTTTGTATATAAACCATTCCCTTATATCTATATGCGTGTCTATGGATTTGTTTCTCTAGTCTACCAGGACTAACACGGTACATATACACAACATAAATCTGTGGAACACCTGATAATGGGGGTGACCCTGGAGGACAGGCTGAAGGACATTAGTTGATCATAAAGGACAAATATTAATTGAGAACTGTTTCCACCCTAAAAGAAACCTTTTTCGAAGATTACCAAGAGCAGAAGGAATGGAAGGGGAGATTACTAGCTAGCAGGCAGACACATACTAGGTTGGAGGAAGGGGCAAGCAACACTTAATCAAAGGAAGGTCAGCAAAAAAACGTTGGAGGGAGGGGAAGACGCTGAGAGGAGTGCAAACATCAAAGGCAACAGAGGAGAACATGGCCCCCCAGTGCTCCAGTCATCCTGATTCTCAGGTCGGGGCTGGGGAGGGAGAGCGGGACTATAGCCACAAGGATGTGTGTGTGTGTGTGTGTGTAGGTGACAAAGGATATTTCTACAAGTGTATTTACCTGTGCTCCAAATATATCCATGGACATGGTACAGCAACAAATGCATCCATAAATATGGTCCATCCAGGAGTAGGGTACAAAGTTATGAAAACTTTGACACAACCAGTGGTGAGATTCAAATATATGACTGACAACAGGTTCTCTGTCCTCATGACTGCTTTAAGTATAAAAGATGATGTACCAAAAGGTAGTTTATTATTTCATACAGTTAATACTTCGATGAGAATAATAGGAGAGGTACACAAAACTAAACTATGCTATAGGAAAGCGTTTTAAAATTATTAATGAAAAATATTAACTGATCCCTGACTGTTATTTAAGATATTTCCATATTGCTTCTCAATCCGTCTCCTCACTTGTCATAGTCTTCACTTTGATCCCAGCATCATCAGCCATGTGGCTTATCCTTAACCATCTTTTCACTGTAGGAGTGGGATCCCATTCCTTTAGAGTAGCGGTTCTCAATGTGTGGGTCGCGACCCCTTTGGGGGTTGCATCACCTTTTCACAGGGGTTGCTCAATTCATAACAGTAGCAAAATGACAGTGATGAAGTAGCAACTAAAATTATTTTTTAAGATCATTTTATGGGGGGCTCTTTTTTTCAGCAATTTTATCGGGAGCTCTTACAGCTCTCATAACTTTCAATACATCCTTTGTATCAAGCACGTTTGTACACATGCTGTCATCTTCATTCCCAAATATTTTCTACTTGGACCCTTGGTATAAGCTCCTCTTTCCCCCTCTCTCTTTTTTAAAAAAATTATTCCACTGGTGTAAAGTGACCAGATTTTAACATTGGTAAAGCAGGACACCATTGGCCCCGGGGTGGGTGGAGGAGATAGAGGGGGTACATTCCCTTCCCGTTTTCCCGCTGTTCCCTAGCTTGTCATGCATTCTTTCCAAAAAATCAGAACTTTTTTTTCATGGCAGGACATTTATTCCTCGCCTCTCCTCCTATGGAGAGGCACCTTGGTACACAGGAAAACTGTTTAGAGAGATTTTTAGTTTGTGAAAACCAGGGAGACAGTATTAACTTAGGAAAATAACAGGAGAGGGGATGATTCATCTTTATCACCAAAATAAAAACTCAGAAGTGCTTGCTTTGTCTTTAAAAGAGAGGTTATTGCAATGAAGCACTGGGTTAGAAAAACGTAAACCAGAGGGCAGCCAGGGGAGGCTATGGCATGTAGACTAAGAACCCGTGGGTTGCCATCTTGACGATGGACAAACAGGCCTGGCATCGGACGGCCAGTGGGGCCCATGACCGCTCCATCATGGAATAGTGACACTGTAAATGGAAGACCAGGCACTGGCTCTGCAAAAAATAAACCTCGTCAGTTGGGGCTGCAGCGTTCATGGCTTTTCCGTGTGGGACTTTTTTTAAACGCTGTGGGACATGGGAAAAATTGTTGAGAATCGGGACTGATCCGCCAAAAGCGGGACATCTGGTCATTTCACATTGGGGGCCCATACAACTCCCATCACAATCAACACACATGTCAATTGTATGCATACCACATTTGCACACCTGTTGCCATCATCATCCCCGAAATATCCTCCCTCCACCAAGGCCCCCTGGGAGTTCACCCCAACGGGAGGAACTGTATTGAAAGGACTACGGCATGAGGAAGGTTGAGAACCACTGCTTTAGACGTAAGCCAATTAGACAATCGTCATTGTCTCTAGATATAGTGTGTTCATCTTTGAAAAAACCATTTCTGCTTCTGCTGAATTTACAGAGATTGTTCTGCCAATATTTTTAGCTCTTTGAACATTTTGAGGAGCTGTATAATTCACTCATAATATCTCGTGGGAATTCGAGGCATAACAGAAAGCGAAAAGGAATGACAGTGTGTCGCCCTCCGGTATTTGGCACTCTGGCTCTTGACCTGATATGTTTGTCTACTGAAGTAACAAGTGCAGGACTTCATGAAAAGTATAACGTGTTTTATGAAACAAAAATTGCAAGCAAAGCTCCATCTAATGTTTTGATAACTGTGATGGAATGAACATTACTCCAGGCATTTAGAAGACCCTGCTGTGCAGGTGAACTTTAAAAAAGAATAAGGAGTGTGAATTTGTGATTTCCCTATCAGTCCACCCTTAGAGAGGACCCTGCTTACAAGTGCTGTTTTAACAACCAGCTGGCTGAACTCAACAAAACATTAGAGAAGGGTTCTGCTGATCTGGTGCAGAGCAGCTGACCCCACTACTGGACATAACTAACCAGCAGGAAAGGAGGCACTGGATCTTTGGGCTCGGGACCATAGTCTTGAGATGCTGAGGTCAATGGCCAAGGTCAATAACACTGTCCACAAGCACATTTTCTCCATCCTGTTCTAGTGAGTCACGACTGGGGTCTTAAAAGCCTGTGGGTGACCATGTGAGGGGCAACGGCTGATCTCTCCCCGTCTGGAGCAAAGAAGGGCTTAGAAAACCAGAGAGCACCACCTCTACCCGCTCAGGAAAGAACCCACAGGCACCACTGAGAGCAGGACGTGGTACTGCTCTCAAAGGGCAGCAGGGCCCAGGAAGCCAGGCGACCCTAGCACTGACCCACGCTCGCTCATTTCAAGAAAGGCCACTCAGCCGAGGGCCCGAGGCCAGTCTGACCGACCGTTCAGCCTCAGCCAGGCAGGTGGGAAAAGCAAAGGGTGCTCTGAGGATTTGTCTACGGAGCATAACAGCAGGGGCAAATCGAGAACTTGAGGGTTGAGTTCATGAAGCCATGGATGACTGCACCTCTGTCATTGCCGCCCAGCCCCGTTTTAAAGTTCCGTATTACAGCCGAGGGCTGATACTGATAGGCTAGGATATTTTCACAAGGCTTTGGGAGAGTTCAAAATAACGTGACACATAAATAGTGGATTTCATGATGCTGTTTTGAGTTTAAAACAAGCTCCTGCTGACAAAAAGGAAAACAAGTTAGAAGTTACTGAAAAACTATTGAAACTTTTGACTAAATTGACCCTTAGGCCTGCATCCGATTGTTTCAGATTTAAGGTAGGTAGTAGCCTATTTTGATTTATATGTGAGATAATAATATTCATACATTAGCACCGAAAGGTAAATAATGTGAGAGAGTTTCAAATATAGAAAATATTTGCTAACTAGATATGCTTTTTATAAGACATAAATATGTGGTGCCAGTGTATAATTATGAATCACTATTAAGAAAATAAAGGAATGCATGGTGTGTTCAATGAAACATTTATTTTTGTCAATTTTTTCTTGTAAACATTTTACAGCTACAGAAAAAGTGGAAGAAAACTATAACAAATGCCTGTAAGTGCTCCACTTGCTAAGTGTGATAGCATTGTATCATACGTGCCTTTCCTTCTGTAATTTCAGTATGTGACTGCTTTTTGCTGAAGCACTTGAAAATAAATTATAGAGATCAAAGAGAAAAGAAAGAAAGAAAATCAAAGATGCCTGGAGCCACTAAGTCCAGTGGACTAACGGACCCCGCAAACACCAGCCTCGCTGACTCAAGCACCAGAAGAACCAGAGGGCGCGCAGCCATCACTACTCCTTGCTCCGAAAGAGATCACGAAGGTTTTAGATAATGTGGGAGGAAAATGTGGAACAAAACTCGAAATCATGAGGTGAGAAACAAACAGGTTTCCTGATCAGAGACCGAAACATCCAGGATTCTGGCTGCCCCTTGGCCACCATTCAGATCTGGAATTGAACTCACCCCCCGGGTTGAATTTTCAGCCAAACCACAGGGAACAAGAGCATTAAGGAGGTAGTACTCCTTTAAACAACCAGCCAATCATGATGAAAAGGACAGGACGGGTCCCAGAGCGAAGCTCAGAAGTCAGGAAGGGAAGGGAAGGGGGCATGGAAGTGGATAGAAGAGGGAAGAAGTCAGATAACCTGAGCCATGCCGCTTCAAGAAATCCCTGTGAGCAGACATCAACGAGAGCACTCCTGAGGTGAAAACTGCCTTTCTAGGTGGTTAGTTTGATCGTCCAGAACTGCAAAAACCCATGTGAGGTGTCAGAACGTGACTGAGGCCTCTGCAGGGATTATTGGAAGAAACCAATGGAGGTGCCGTTCACACCCGAGAGGCACCATCATGCCCAAAGACATCTGCCAGACTGGCTGGATACAGAGAGGGAGCTTTCAGTGAAAGACAGTGGGTTTACAGAATAATTACATAAATTCTGTAACACACATTGGCTTAAATTATGACTTTTGGGATGGAGGGATAAGAAATTGTTTATCATATGCTGCATCTGTGTGGAAATCAAAATGAGTGGACTGCTCACAGATCGCAAGGCTGCAGGCTCTGCTGCTCGGGCTCTGCCGAAGGGAGGGAGGTAACATGCTTCTCACGATGCATGTCTGTGCATACTGGTGGCGTGCTGCCTACTTATCCAGGTAAGACAGCTGATACCTAAGTGTTCGTACGGCCCTTTTGCAATAAAGCTGGTTATGATGTGAAAATAAATAAAAGTCATGGGGTCGTGACACTTTGTCACATGGAGTCACTAGCATTGAAAGTGATATTTTGGTTTTGGGCATCAATGCCCTCTGGTGGTCGTGGAAGCTACCCAGCGCTGCTCCTGAGAGCCACCGCTGGATTTGAACCGCCAACTCAGTGGGCCGCAGTCCCGCACTCAACCACTGACGCCACCGGGGCTCAGCGAAAGTAAGATTTTAAAAAGAGTTTAGCCTGTTGCATGGTGGGAATTGCCATCGAGGACGTGAAGCAAAATGTGTGTGCATTGTGGAATGGAAAACAGATTTGCGCTAAGAACCTTCACCCAATTCACAAGAAAAGGTTTTTCAAAAAGTCTTTGACCTTGGAGAAAGGCCTGAAAACAAGACGGGTCACCAGCAGCGCAACTGGAGCCACCTACGAAAACTGAGCTCAGTCTCCCTGCGTGGTCTGACCCCAAAACGTGGCCTCCACCGGGGCCATCAATACTCGAAGGTGATCGGCTTCATCAAACTGCACTAAGTGATCTTTGAATGGATTACCCAAGACTGCTACCCCACAGAAGAAACAATGCCAACTATTTATACATAAAATGTTTTAAAAAGTCCAGTCTGGGAAAAAACAGACAATGGTGGTTATCCATTTGCAAATCCAGAGAAGTGAACTGAGGGTTCTGAAGGACAACTCAGAGAAGAGGCACCAAATCCCAGTGGACTTCGTCTTCCGGGGTCTCTGAGTCCCCTCCGAAGCTCCCATGCTGTCAGGAAGGAGCCCCGGGGGGAAGCAGCCCCTTACCTCGGGAGCAGCT
The DNA here is from genome assembly GCA_004026705.1 of Nesogale talazaci. NCBI lineage: Eukaryota > Metazoa > Chordata > Mammalia > Afrosoricida > Tenrecidae > Nesogale > Nesogale talazaci. The sequence continues at coordinate 57,077 of PVJH01010893.1, forward strand.
CACGCAGGCTAAGCAGCGGCCGGCCTCGCCTAGGTAGTAGTCGTCCTGACACTGCTTTCTGCAGTCGGTGAGTCTCTGGGGACACTCCTTCTGTGCAGACTGCCCTGGAAAAGGAAGCAGAGGAACGTTAGACCAGGCCACACACCACACCCCTCCCCGAGCTCCACTACCAACCCTCAAACCCATCTTGTTCTTAGATGGAGACCTGTGCCCAGCGGGGACAGACTGTGCTCAGGGCCACCTGGCAGCCAGGAGATGCCCCACAGGGAGAGGTGAAGAGCTGGGGCTGGAACTCCAGGACTGCCACCTGCCAACTGGAACAAGAAACAGCACCACCACCTGATTGATTAAGACAGTTGTTGTCCCGGCCTCTCAGCGTTGGGGGAGGATTTAAAGGGACTGTGAGCGTTGCTCACCACAGAGGACCCCGCAGCCCTGGTGGCCTAGGTAGCGTGTCAGGCTGCAAACCCAGTCTTGGGAACTCTCCGCAGCAGCAGCAGCTCTTCCCTATCGTGCAGGGCCACCATCGACTCGATGGCTGAGAGCAAGTGGTCATTGCTCACTGGAAGTGCTCACAACAGACGCAGGCACACAGCAAACAAGACGTAAGCCTGGATGGCTGTTATTCCGGACAGGGCCCTGGTTTTCCCTGCAGGAACGAGAGACGCTGTTAGGGCCCTAGACCAAGGAGCCCCAATAGCACTGTGGGTTAGGCGAGGATGCTACAGCAGGGTCAGAGGTTCAAGCCCACCAGGCGATCCTCAGGAGAAAGATGAGGCTCTCTGTTCCCCAGCAGATTCACCCCTGGGGGACCCTACAGAGCAGGTCTTCCCAGACAGGGTGCATCAGAGTTGGATTCGGTTGGTGTGGTATGAGTAGATGCTTCATCTGGATGTCTCTGAGGCTTTCCCCTTGCTGGTTGGGATCAGAATGCTGGAGACGGGCTCCTTCTGGTGCCCTGAGGAGGCTCAGACACGGTCAGGAACTGTGCCCTTGCCAAGCCTGGCCAAGGACTGGAGGGTCAGAGGAGCCCACTGTGCCCAAAGAGGAGGATGCCATCAGCAGAGTCCACAGCTGAATCCTGCCTGGGAGGCAGTGGGAAGCCAATCCAGCAAAGGTGGGGGCCCAGCAGGCAAGGGGAAGAGGTTCTGTGGGCGAGGCTCTGAGGACAGCCCCTGGGCGAAGCTGTGCAGCCTCTTCCCGCCCCCACCGGAGATAGAGCTGGAAGAAACCTTCCTCACCGGCCGACGCAGACCTCAGTCTCCCTGCCTGGCTTCACAGACTTCCCCCAATCTGGGCCAGTCTCTGCAGGGAGGAGGGGGACCTTTTCCTGTGGAGAGCAAGCCTGGGCACAAAAAAGGAGGGTCCCGGAAGTGTGATGCGAAAGAGGAAGCAGGTGGGTAGCCTCAACACTGGCTCCTCCCTGGCAGCCATGGCTGGGGTCCATATGGGCGAGTGGCGGCACTCCAGATTCTGTATGGGAAAGGCAGATTCGAGCCCCAGTGGAGCCACTTCCTGGCTGTGAGCCAATCTGTGTTCCAATTTTCCTGACTTCTTATTGGCTGCCATCAAGTTGTCCCCTGACTCGTGGGGCAAAAAGCTGCCTGGACCTGCACTGTGCCCATGATCAGATGTGGATCCCACTGTTGCGATCCATAGGGTTTCCCCCGCCTGATGTTTGGAGGGAGATTGCCAGCCCTTTCTTCCTCATCCTTCCTAAGCTGGGGACACTACTAAAACAGGTTCAGAGTCAGAGCAACACACCAGCCTCCACTGACAGACAGGTGAAGGTGGCGCCACATGAGGTGCACCAGCCAGGAATTGAACTCAGGTGTCCTGAGTAGAAAGCAAGAATTCGACGACTGACGCCCACCTACTTCTCCCTCACTTGCTCAGAGAGTCTAATAAGAGCACCCGTCTTCTGGTGCTGCTGCTGGAGGAGATGGAGCTGGTCACTGAGTCTCTTCGGACCCACAAAGCCGTGTGTTATACACAACAGAAATGTCCCACAGGGTTTCAGGGTGCAGTCAGACAGGAAGGGAAGAAGAATGTCAGGTTCGGGTACCATGGCATCACCGTAGGGACTCGACCTCCAACCTTCCGGCTCACAGCCCAGCACACAACCCTGTCACCACTGGGGCTCCTGGCCTCTCTCCGAGGGTGCCTGTAAGAGCTCAACATGCTGAGGGCGCAGCAAGGTGAGTGGCACCCATCACACATCCCGTCAGTGTGAGTCATTCTGCAATGAGGAGGCAGTGAGCTCCCTGTCACTGAGGGCAGGTGAGCAGAGGGCTGGGCACCACGTGGCAGGAAGGCTAGAAAGAGGGTCACTGGTGTAGGGAGAGAGGCGGGGCTTGATGACATCTTAATCTCAATCTCAAAGGTCTCCTGGCTTCCTCTCGCCACTAACCCGCCCCCGTGCACACCCAGCCGCACAGCTGAGCGCTGATTGCAGAGGCCAAATGTCAGAAATTTCCCCGAGAGACCCAGGGAGGGGTTTTTGTGGGGTTTTCATTTTTTCCCTTTCTCCCTTGCCCGGAAGAGCAGAGTCAGTAAAACTCCAGTAAAATGCCCCACCTATTATACCAGCCTGGGTGCTCAGCCTGACATTGGCACCTTGCTGTAGGGTCCTGGGAGGAGGGAGTTCCCCCTCCCCTCTTAAGGTAGGGGGCCCCTGACCCCAGACCTGGACTGGAACCCCATCCACTTCCCATTGTGGTCCACTGGGCTGGATTCCAAGGAGCCAGAAGACGGTAGGCAGGAAATGATGCTTTTCTCCCAAGGCTGGACTGTGGGCTCCAGGGAAAGCCACAGAGAGTGGGGAGGGTAGCAGCCCTGAGGCTGACCCAGGAGAAGCAGCATGGGAGCCACCCCGCACAGGACTTCCAAAGGACATGGTCCAGAGAGGGCGCCAAGCTTTCAGCAGGTAGAGGTGGGAGGGACATCACAGGTGGAGGGAAGACACACACAACAGCCCAGCATGATCTGGAAGTGCCCAGGAGGTTCGGAGGACCCCAGACACAGCAGTTCCCAGAGAAAGGCTATGGAAGAGAAGGCTTCGCTCTAAGAATGTGCAGTAAACTGTTGATGGACGGACGGACGGACGGACAGATGGATGGATTATGAGGAATGAGTGGGAGACAGATGAGAAGATGGTTGGGGGATGGGAGGGAAGAAGGGAGGGAGGGAGAGCAGAGAGGAGAGAGGAGTCAATGGATGGACGGATCAAGCATGGAGAGATGGGATGAAGAGGCAATCAGTAGGACCTGGCAGAGGGATGAGAGGAGCTGGGTGAGGGAATGAATGACAGAGAAGAAGAAGGGGGGTTGGGCAAGAGGTGAATGGGTGGGGGGAGGGGTCCAGCTAGTGAATCACTTAAGTCCTAAGTTCTGGAGGGAAAGAATGGAGACCTCCCTGATACAATCAGTGCTAAATTCTTAATAAAAGTGAGAAAATCCTATAAGGTTCTACTCCTCCCCCGCCCCTCCCCCACCACGAGAACTACTTGAATGATTTTTAGAACTAGAAAGCATCCAACTAGCTCCCAAAATATTTCCCTCTGCCCTCCGATGGCTCGGTCTGCATCCTGAGGCCCAGCAGCAAGGCCACGGGTCTAGAATCAGTCTGTCTAGGTCCCACCCCACCCCAGTCACACACCCACCATGTCACCAGGGGCAGCCATCAAGCCTTCATTTGTCACATGGGCCTGCCATCACCTCCAGACATCATGGGGACTACATGAGCTCATGTCTGGCCCAGCACAGGACAACCTCCTGATGACTCCCGCCCACTCCCCTGACCTGCCCTCTGACCACGGTGGCCATTGTCATGGACTACTGCTCAGAGTGACGTTCTGACGTCTTTTGCTAGCACTGTGATCATCTTTCCTCCCCTGCGGTCATGCCTAGTCCAGGAGTCAGAGACCAGGGTGGGTCTTGATCTCGCATGTCCACATGGTTAAAGGGGACGGATTTGCCTCGGAACTCCTGACAATCACCACCGAGGATAGAAATGCCTCAAGACCCTGTTCTACTTCCTTCCCTGCTCGACCCTGGGCATCCCTTTCAAAATGGGAAGAATAGCGTTAGTCCCTGCTCTGGGAGTGTTTCCTGAAGGAACAGATGACTGTGCTGGGGGTGGACAAGCATTCCAGGAAACAAGCTCTGGCAGGGAGTCCAGTCAGTGAAAGGTCTCCAGGTCTGGCTATCCTGGGACAAGCAGATGTTTGGGCTGGAGCAGGCAGGGGCTACAAAGGGGCTTTGAGAACTGCAGGGCGGTCCCGGGGTACGGACAGCCCAGACGGGGCTCCCACCCCAGTTAGTTCTTTGACCTTGAGCAAGTGACTTAACCTTTCTAAGTCCCTGCTAGGTCCTCATTTGCGGAATGGGAATAATACAGAGAGACGTTGTCAAGAGTCAATGGAGGTTCAATGGTTAAGCACTAGGTTACGTTGGGCAGCTCAAACCCACTATCAGCTCCACAGAGAAGGACATGGTGGCTGCTCACATAAAGAGGTCAGCCTAGGAAACCCTCTGGGAAAACTCTAGTCTGTCCTCCGGGGTCCCTAGATGACACCATGTGTGCACAGTTCTTGTGAACTGCAAGTTCAATACAAGACAACTGTCACGTAAAAGCCAAGCTGTACAGAGATATCTCTTCGCCTCTTGTGGCAACAGACAATCCATTCTCTTGATTTCAACCAACCCTACGCATTCAAAAGCGAGTTTCTAGATTCTGTGACATTAGGGAAGGACTTCAGATGCCTTTAATCCAACCATGCCAATGACGATATTGGCTCCCATTTTCCCTGCTCCCCAGTCTTCCAGAAGGTTGTGACTTGAAGACAAAACTCATCCTTTGAACCTATACTCACCAGAGGGGCAACGGTAACAGCACTTCTTGAGAGTCTTGTTGTAGTAGTAGTGCCTGGGGTCCCCATCACAGGTGTCCTTGGAAGCTTGATCCTGGAGAGTCAGAAAAGCCAAAAGCTGGTGAGGTCAGAAAGGCCCCAGGCATCCTTTGTCCAGCCCCAGGAAGCCTGATCTGCACTCGATGTTGGATGTCAAGACAATGCTTGAGCTGAACTGTATGCTTTAGAAGAGAAATCAAGAAGGGACCTCCACATTTCCCATCGTCCTCTACCCTAGTCCTCTTGAGCTCCCAGCAAGATGGCAAGCTAAGCAGACATGCTACAAAGACCATCCTCAAAGAACAAGAGACCAGATGAATCCGTTACAAATGATAATCCTGGAACCCTGAGCTTTGGAGGGAAAGATGGATTGAATACCACTGTAGAGAAGAAGCTGAACCAAATTAATGAGAGGGGAAACAGACAGTGATTTGCTGGCTAGCCAGGCACTGTGCAGTGATTGTGACCTTCTACATGCAGCATTCCATGGTGCATGACTGACAACAAAAAAGGTGGGATCCTCCCTTGTTCTCCACCCTCTCCTGGTGACCAAAACTTGTCCAGCCCCATCCTCTCCCACCCAACAAGTGGTGACACCTCCCCAACACTCTCACTCCCACAATTCCGTTCAGCCCCCTCTCAGTCTCAAGTCAGATGTACCACATCAGGTGTGAGAGATCTGTCTCATCAGACAAGCAGAAGATGCAGTGCTGGGTCCCTGTCCCCCCACCAGACCCCCACTGGACAAGATCGTCCATTACTACTGCCCTGCCCCCAGCTGCTCTCTGGGCCCCAAGGTATTCCTTTTGGGAGCAGGCACCCTGACCTCAGCCACCATCTGAGCGGACATGAACTACATCCAGATCAAGTCCCCTGATCATATCTAGACTGGCCATATCTAGACTGGCCATATCTAGGCTCTCCACCTAGGACTCATTTTACTTATTCTAATTTTTCATTCTTTTTTAAATGTTCCTTTGTTTATATTTTTTCTTTCCTTTCTTTCTCCCGCGTGATTAACTTTTTTTCTTGTTACTGTTTGCCTGCTTTCCCTCATTTGCTTTGCTTTTCTTTTTTAATGTTGTGTGTCTTGTGTTCACTCTCTCTCTTGTCTTTGTTTTTCTCTTATCACACCCACAAGAGACAACAACCATGTCCACATGGCTCAACCACACCGAGACTTCCTGAAGTCCCACCCAGTGGACCTCTCATACCACATTGATCAGCACACTAGACAGCAGCCAACACCAGCCAAGGCCACCGTCAACGGTGCCACACACACAGGGGTCAGAGCATTCCACATACCTCACCTTCTCTATCACACTCACCGAGAAACAGGTGGTGAGTGCTCAAAAACACACCAACGTACAGTCACCAGTTAAATACAAAATATAACACTGCCATGTCTACGGGAGGCCTGATTGCCCAGTGATTGAATGTTGGGCAGCTCACTGCAAGGCCAGCAGTGAGGATCCACCAGCTGTTCTATGGGAAGAAGAAAAAGCCTTCTACTCCTGTAAAAAATTACAGCCTTAGAACCCCACAAAGGCAGAGGCAGAACTGACTCGATGGTCATGAGTGAGACAGTGCTGCAGGGAGGGTGGGGGGGAGACAGTTTCATTTCAGATGAAGACGCAAGATAGAATGACTCAACCAAGTGACCAAAGCACAGAGCTAGACCTTTCCGAGGAAGAAATGGCATTGACTCTACCTGATAAGAAATTCAAAAGAATGCTACTGACGTAGTTTCAATGGGCTGAGAGAAAGACTGCAAAAGCTACAGATGAAATCAAGCAAAACACAGAAAATACTTTAGAATTCAGGGAAACACTATAAGAGCAAACTGATTAAGTAAATGAACATTAGAAACCATATGAAAATCCCCCAATAAAATGATTTATATTAAAAAAGGAGGGGGAAAGAGGAGCTTATACCAAGGGCTCAAGTAGAAAATATTTGGAAATGAATATGGCAACGTGTGTACAAATATGCTTGATACAAATGATTTATTGAATGTTATAAGAGCTGTACGAGCCCCCAATAAAATTATTGAAGAAAAAAAAGAAACCATATGAAAACAATCAGTTAGAAATCCAGAAAATTAATATGAAGTTTTCAGAAACAATACATTGAAACGCTGAGCCCCGGTGGCGTAAGTGGTTGAGTGCAGAACTGCAGCCCGCAAACTTGGCGGTTCAAATCCAGCGGCGGCTGGGTAGCGCCCAGAACCACCAGAGGCAGTGATGCCCACACAATACATTGAAAGGCTAAAGAAATATCATTGAATCAATGATAAGCCAAACAACTGAGTTTAAAGACAAACCTCTCAATACTAATTTTCTAGAGGAACAATCACAAAAAAGAATGGAAAAAATTTTTAAGAAAGTCGAATAAGTCCACTGGGATGGAGGTTCAAATTCAGCAGCAGCTCCACAGGAGCAAAGGCTGGGCCTCCTACTCCCACCACCAGAGGGCAGTGATGCCAAAAAAATTTTTTAAGAAAGTCTAAGAAAAAAAAAAGCCTAAGAATTATATGGGACACCATCAAGAGAATAACTTAGAAGTGACCAGAATTCCAGAACAGGAAGGAACCCCCCCCAAAAAAAAAAAGACACAGAGAAAATCATCAGAGTTGCTTGAAGAAACATCCCTAAATCATGAGAGATGAAAACCCAGGAAGCTGACCAAATTGCACGCAGGATGATCTCCATGGAAAATGATCGGAATACATCATAATCAAACTTCCAAACACAAAGAAAGAATCCTAAAACCAGCTCGTGAAAAATGAAAGATACTTGATTTCTTAGCAGAAACCAAGCAGTCAAGAAGGCAAGAGGATGGCATAGATCTCTGAAAGAAAAAACGACCAACCAAGAATCATATACCTATTGAAATTGTGCTTAAAATATGATGGCAAAAATAGGGTGCTTTGAGATAAACAGATATTAAAGGGATCTGTAAAAACCAGACAAGGGGGCTGAGCCCCGGTGGCGTAGTGGTTGTGCGCGGGACTGCGGCCCACTGGGATGGAGGTTCAATTCCAGCTCCACAGGGGCAAAGGATGGGCCTCCTACTCCCACCACCAGGGCAGTGATGCCCTAAAAAAAAAAAAAAAAACAGACAAAATGTCAAAGAATACAAAAGGGAGTTCTTCAGATCGAAGACCAAACACAGCAGACAAAAACCTGGGATTAACAAACATGACAATGTCACTCAGAACTCAACCCAGCTATAGAAGAACCTAAAGTAAAAAAAAAAAAAAAAACCCAAAACTTACATCACTAAAAATAGGAACCAGAGATATAAAATTTATAATGAAAACAATTACAAAGTAAAAAGGGGAGGGAGACACCGTCGTCACAGAACTTCCAAACAGAGAGAAGTCAAGTGAATTTCAAGAACCTGGATGAAGAGGAAGGCAATATACCATGTGAGGGAGGGTGTCCCTAAAATGATGGAGACAGGGAAGACACTGAAGAGATTACAAGATTTACAGGTGACAGAAGTGGACAATGCTCTATACACAATCCTGTAGTGACTTCTCTACTAGTAGATGCAAGGATAGATACGCAGGCTCATGGAGGGGGGGAGCAGGAAGGACAATGGGAGCATACCCATAAATGTGCAGGGCTTTGACAGAGCATATTTGTACCAGATATTTATCTTTGCTATAGTCCTATCCATGAATGAGATACAGCACACAGGGACAAAGTTATAAAAAACACTTTTTCGACATAAGCACACACCTTGAGAAAACGAGTGGCTGGGTCTGTGGACTCAAGACCAAAGTCTCAGGGGACACCAAGATCAATGGGCATACCTGACAAAGTTCACAATCCTACTTTGGTGAGCTGTGACTGGGTTCTGCAAAGCTTGTGAGCAGCCATCTACGCTGCAGCTATTGGTCCGTCCCTGTCCAGAGGAAAGAAGTGATATGTGGACAACTCGTCCAATAGACTCCACAGGCCATGGGAGCAGCAGTCCCCAACTCCCAAGTGACGTGTCACGGCAGTGCATAAACGCTCTGGTTGCTCCACGTTGCTGTCAACACTTGGTGTCTTCAATTCATAAAAATTTTACCCTCCTGAAGTCATTACTCCCGTGACTGTTTCTGAGGGGTTTGTCCATCCTGCATTGCTTAAATTAAAAGTTCTGGTCTATAGGGATGTATGTGTGTCAGACTAGTTGGCTGATATTAATGATGGGGAAATAACCGCCGCCCCCCCCTCAAGAGGGATGAACACCAGGAGTGTATGGGGAAGGGATGGAAGGGGCGGTGCAAAATGTGTATAAAATAACAACACATACTCTATTAAGGGTTCGCATGAGTGACAGGGCAGGGCGGGGAAGGAGAGAAAAAGAGGAACTGATATCAAGGGGCTCAAGAAGGAAGATAATGTTCTGAAATTGTTGATGGCAATATTTGTACCAATCTGCTTACTATATGGGTTATATAGACTGTTATATTGAAGAGCCCCCAATAAAATGATTTATTAAATTAAAAAGTTAAAACATTTTAGCCATTTTATTGGGTGTCGTATAGCAACACCTCCTTGTTCTTTCATTTGCATTTCTCTGGTGAGTAAGACTCACTGCCCTCGAATGGATTCCGACTCACAACGACCCTCTAAGGACAAGGAGAACTACCCCTGTGGGTGTCTTAGACTGTAAGAAGGCCGTGTCTTCTGCACAGCAGCTGGTGATTTCACACTGTTGGCCTCTGGGTTAGCAACTCGCAAGTGACCACTACATCACCAAGGTTTCTGACGGGCACAGTGACTAACACTGGGCATCTACTCATGTGTCTATGAACCCCGGGATCCACCCACCCCTCTGAAGATGCCTACTTGGGTCTCTTGTCCTTTTTTGTCTTTTTTTCCATTGGGGTTTATTTGATTTTTTTTTACTGATTTGTGGAAGTTCTTTATCTATTTGGGGATAGATGATAGATTAGATAGATAGAAAGATGATAGATAGAGATAATTTTGGAATATATGTATACATATATAAAATCTTTTCTCATTCTAGGGTTTGTCTTTTCCCTTTTTACTGTGAATTGAATGAGGAGTTTACATTTCAGGCCATCAACTGGACATCCAACAATTCAAACCACTCATCAACACCTCCCTCTTATCCTACCCCCCCTCCCCTTGGATTTCTCTTCTCCTCTAGGGTCCTTCATCCTCTCATTCACCCAAGTCAACACCTGTCAACCCTCTACTCCAGTGCATGTCCCAGAATGTCTTTGTCCATGCTTCTACAGATGGACAATTGGACCGCTTCCATCCTCTTGCTTTTGTGAACAGAGCTTCAGTGAGCACGGGAGTCCATGTGTCCAGTGCTGTTACGTCTTTTCTTTGAATTTTCTTAGTGAGTCTTTTGTGGAACAAAAGGTCTTACTTTCAATGGACTCCAAGTGAGAGATCTTTCTTCTCAAGATTAGTGAATGTTCTTTTGGTGGTTCTGTTTTTGAGCTGACTGCCAACCTGTTATCATTGAGATCTTCCCCCATATTGTCTTCTCCCCGACTTGTTGACCCTCTCTCAGTGAGAGCGGAATTTGTGCTTATCTGTGGTATGAGGTTAGATCAAGGTTCACTTTCTTCATGGATCTTTTTTAACAGACTCCCTCCTGTTCTTTTAACAGGCCCTTCTCTTTTTTGGGGGGGGGTTGTTTTTGGGGGGGCATCACTGCCCTCTGGTGGTGGGAGTAGGAAGCCCAGTCTTTGCTCTTGTGGAGCCGCTGCTGGAATTGAACCTCCATCCCAGTGGGCTGCAGTCCCGCGCACAACCACTACGCCACCGGGGCTCAGCCCACTCCATGTGTGTCTTTAACAGGCTTCCCCATGTGTCCCTGGAGCTTTTTAAAAGGTATGACCCAGAGCAAGATGGGCCCCCTGAGAAGGAAAGACTGTTGAAATCTTGGATGAATCATTCTGCCCATTCTGGTGGGAGGACAGCGGTGCACCAAAGCAGGTTCCCAAGAGAATTCTTGATGGTGAACCCCTGGGAGGGAGGGAAGGAGGAGCAGCACCCCACCTCCAGATCCTCGCTATCAAGACAGGGCTGGCGTGATTGCTTGACTTGGAGGAAGAATGTGGAGAAGCTGGCTGTCTGAAGTCTCCTCTTGTCTCCCCTCAAGGAAATAGTGAAAACTCATGGACCAATCTTTCTGGTACATTCAGCAAACACGAAGGAAGCCGATCAGGCTGGAAGAGGAGTCAATGGGGCACTGATTACATTAGTCTCTTGTGGTTGTTGTCATGCCTGAGACATCGCCACTTGAAATAGCGCATGACTCCAGTCACATGGCATTTGCGTGTCTCCTTTCTCGTTTAATCTGCAGCCCAAAGCCTTGAGGATGCCTTCTCGCCCCACCCATGCCCAGCTCTTCCACCCAGCAGCATCTCCTTCCCCTCAAGCTCTTGGGGGCCTCCTCTCCAGAGGGCAGGGATCTGCCCCGACAACCCACCAATCTCAAATCCCAGCGTCTCGGCCAAAGCATACAGAGAGTGTGGGCCAGGGGTACAGGATTTGAATATGGGGAACCTTCTGTCATTGACTGGGGGTTCCTGACCTGCTTTCCTTTGGTTTTACTGACATCCTGAGGATCCGTGGGTGCTGTGGCCCCAGATCCTAATCTGCCAGGATCTGCAAGTTGCTTAGGAAGAGGTGGCAGCTCCAGTCTCCATCTCCTGGTCTAATACCCTTGGTCAGTGAAGGGACAGGGCATGGAGGTGCAGTGAAAACCAGGGAACCCCCAGTACAGCTCACTTACTGCCCCGAACCTGACCTGCTTTCACACGTCTGCACGCCACCCAAAGTCACGTGAGATGGGAAAACTATAAGCTCAGAGAGGTAAACTCACTGGCCCAAGGTCACACAGCAACTCCATGTAGAAAGCGTCAAACCTCACTGTGTCCCCATTTCTCTCCCCCAAACTGCCCATCTTGACAATGAAAAGATCTAAGATACAAAAACTTCATCATCTGGACCTAACCCTGATGAAACCCCAGACAGACCCAAACCCAGGGACTTCCTACATGGCCGCTGGCCGGTGTTGTTGTGTTTTGTTTTTAAGTGGGTTATCTGAATTATTTTATAGACTTGTGGAAGTGGGGACTCTCCAAACACCCCAGAAATGTTGGTGCATAAAAGACAAAGAAAGCGGAGGACGATTTCAGGTCAAAGGAGATGAGGAGTCATGACCAATGCCTGGACCGGACCTTGAATAGAAGGAAGGGAAGGTTTGCTATAAGGAAAAAGTGGGATAACAAGTAAAATTGGAACATGGACTTTGATCATCTTAGATTCATACGAAACACCCAGGATTTGGTAGTCTGTTTAAGAGACGACCTTGTTGTCGAAGAAGCCAGCGGTGGTGTTCAGGGTGGAGGTGCACAGGGTATGCAAACAACGAGCAAATATTTCAATAACACAACACAGCAATACAAGTCACACCTTGCCAAAGCCGAAACCTGTCAGAGAGGGAAATCCCAAATATTTTCCACTAAAAAAAGTGGCAAAACTAGGAATGTGAATAGACATGCTATCAGATAGTGCATTGAAAAGTGGTTTCGTGCAGACGTAGTTAAAACTTAGCACTGTATCATTTGTTCTCCCTTTCTAAAAATTTTTTTTTAATTTTTTTTTTTTTTTTAGGCATCACTGCCCTCTGGTAGGAGTGGGAGGCCCATCCTTGCTGCTGCAGGATTTGAACCACCAAGCCAGTTGGCCGCAGTCCCACACTCAACCACTACGCTACCGGGGCTCAGCCTATTTTAATGTATTTTTAATTAGAAGTGAATACAGATATCAGATCCTTCCATAGTTCAATCACATCAAGTGGTATTGTACAATTGCCACCACAACCTACTTCCAAACATTCTTTTCCTTCCTGGTCACCTTGACACCCCCAACCTCCCACTGTAAACCCCACCCCGCACCCCCAAACCCTTATTCTACTTGCTGTCCCTATGGGTTCATCAATGCTAGACAGAAAGACACAGAGTACAACTTCAAGAGGGTGACGCCCAGTGACCTAACACCTCGGAGGTAGGCACTAATATGAGCAAACCCAAATACAGAAAATGTTGAAGACCAGCATGCATCAGAGGGGGAGTCAACTGACAAGGTTCGAGCTGTTCAAGCTGCTCCCTTTGATCTTCTGTTCTCATCTCTTCAGTGTGCTGTTTAGTAACCACCTTCCTTCTGTTCCTCAAGGGTGGACGGAGGGCGCTCTCTGGAAGCTTATTTCCTACGTCGTTCCCACAGGTGGGGATCTTGGTCTCCCCTGCCGTCCAGAGCCTTCTGTCAACTGGATTCTCACAGTGCAGGCTCTGCTACTCATTGCCCTTCGATCTTGGATTAAATGATTTCTCATTCCTTGGGGACTGATGATGGTGCGCTTCTTCCAGGCGGACTTTGCTGACATCTCACAAGGCTGATGGTTTGGAGACAAGCCTTGAAGGCCCCCGACTCTGCTTTGCCTGATAGCCAGGCACCATCTAATTTCTTCACCGCATTTGGCTATGGCTCCTGTACCTTCTAGTGTTCCTTTCCTGAAGGCAAGGGCTGAGCAAGGCAGTGATGTGAGAACGAATTGTTCTCAAGTCGGAGCTAGGATTTAGTGCACACCCAAACCCTTTCTGTTCATTGGCTTGCTTGCTTTTATCTGCCTTTGGCTTCCTTTCAAAACCTCCCTGGGTTAATTTATGGTACAGAGTCTCATCAATGATGCCCTGACAATCTTCCCTTAATATTGCCTTTGACAGGTCGCTGAAACTAAAATGTTAAAGCCCTGTTGAGAGAAGGCTATTGGTCAATGTAGGCTCACGCCATAGGATCTGAATGTTCTCCCTTTTAACCCATTTTCAATTTGTTCTCATTTTTAATATTTTCTGCCTGCCTTTCAATTGAGGTTTTCCTGTTTTATTTTGTTGGTGGTGCTTGTATGTGTGTGTTTCTGGATGTGAATCCAGGATAGGGAAATCTGTAGAGATAGTCACTGGATCAGGAGTTTTTAGGGCAGTGGAAGAACTGTCTTGGAAGAAGTACGACCACAGTCCACCGTAGAGGCGAGGATGGTGAGAGTTACTCTGCCATCCTTTGATGTGCTGTCAGCAGGAGAGACCCGTCCCTGGAGGAGGGAGTAAAGGGGCAGCGGGAAAGAGGCAGGCTCTCAGAGGGATGAATTCACGCATAGGAACAACTGTGAGGATGGCCCAGGGCTGGACAGTCCTTCATAGCGGTGCCTGGGGTCACCAGGGGTCAGAACTGACTCAAGGGCTTCTAACAACCACAGTATCAAGGTGAGCGCAGGGGAGGGGACAGGGACATGGGAAGCTGAGGAGTCCAAGAAAGACAAATATGTTCTAAAATCGACGGTGGTGGCGATCAGACATCTCTTTTCGGTATGATCAAACCACTGAATCGTGTGCTATGTGAAATGTATGTCAATAAAATGAATTTTTAAAAGTATGAAGACTGTGTTCCAGACGGAAAATGTGTGAGAGTAGAGAGGCCAGCTCTCACAGGTTGGCCCTGCAAGACGTGGTACTCTCAGGGAGGAACAGAGCAAGGGTCCAGACCACCCATGTGACCAGTGGGGACTCGGGGCACAGCAGCCCTTTCAACAACGGGGA
>PVJH01010894.1:0-71470 GCA_004026705.1 Nesogale talazaci
TGAAGTGTTTTTGTGTGAGCCACCTACCAATTAGTTAATAGCAAAACTTAAACTTTTGCAACATCTGAGGCATTTTCAGGCCTAAGATGACACCCAATATTTGGTAAGGGTAGAGCACGTACATTCCATCTGAAGAAGTCCAAACACGGATAGTTGCTTTTTGTGCTGTTGAAAAAAGATATTTGCTATGAACAGGGTGCTGGTCTTGCAAAATTCTATCATGCAAGCTTTAGCTTTGTTTACATCACCAAGACCATGTTTTTCAATCTTTGCTGCTACGCCCTCTTTGTTTCCAACATTTGCATTTTGAAGGCCAATAATTATCAACATAGCTTGAGCACATGTTTCATCAATTTCCAATGGAAGTCATTGGTAGATAGCTTCAATTTATCCATCACTGGTTTTCAAGGCAACTGCTGGTGTCTTAGTTTCTCACACTGTGATGGCTTGAGTGTTGCAAAGAAGCTCTGTCACTGGTATTACAAATGCCAGGATGGTTGCCCAAAGTGAACAAGTTTTCACAGAGCATCTAGACGAATAGGTAATAAAAAAGAACTCAGCTCTCCACTTTGGAAGAAGAATCCCCTGAAAAACATATGCACAGCATGGAAACATCATCAGATACTGAAGGCATAATGAATGGAAGGAGAACATTTCCTGAGATAGTTCCAGAAGATTGGTCGCTTGGGTCTTAGAACCCAAATGTGAAAGGTGACTGACTTAGCATACAACTGAAGATGAGCCAATTGCTCTCTCCATCTTTCTCTTGTTAAGCAGTTTTATTGGCACTTAATCCACACCATGCAATTCAAAATTTTAAATATCAGGAAGAGTCAAACAATGCTCTCTACAATCAAATTTAGAATATCTCCCCTACCCACCCACCTACCTACTCATGGTGTAGGTTTTAATCACTTATAAACTGAGTTGTGTATTCACAAATTGTGTATCAGTTTTAGTGCTCTTTCTCCCCTCCCACATACATTGTTTGCTGCTCCAACCCCCTACCCTTCCTGTCTCCCACCCCTCCCTAACTCCTGTAGAAACCCTTGCAGCAGTTCTTATCTTTAAGCACCTATGCCTTCTGTCCTTCACAAACTGGAAAACCCAACAGAAACAATAAAAAGAAAAAAATAAAATAAGTGGAAAGGAAAAAATAATATGGATATAAAAATACAAAAAAAATGAGTTAGAAAGAAAAGACCACCAAGAATATTTTAAAGGCCAGGGAGGAAGTTTTTATCATGGAGGAAGCAAGAAATACTTGCACCTAGAACAATTTCAGCTTAGATCCAGAGGGAGGTCAAGTAATCAAGTATCCAGTTTGATCCAGTATAATCATGATTATAATGACCTATACCTGATAGAAATAGTGTTTGAAACCCTACCCTGTAGATAGAGAGGGTCTGCCAGAGGCTTAATATGACTAGATACTCTACACACAATTTTGGAATCGTACTATCCCACTGTCCTCTACATATTTAATATTCACAATTTGTACTCTGATGCTTTTCCCTTTGTCATATATTAATTTTGTTATTTTTGTCATTTTGATCTCATAAGTTGATGTATTTCTTCCTTGTCGATACTGCTTACCCTTTTCTTAGTTTACTGCTTATTTGAATAAAAACCTTTACCCAAGAAACTATTCTGATTGACAGTTGGGCACCATCTGGTTTCTTCATCACACTCTGTGTAACACCCTTATCATCAGTGATCATTACATTAGGTTGAGTAGTGAGCAGGACCATGTTATCAGACCTAATTTCTCTTGGGTTGGGGTTAGAGTTAAATGGAGGCCTGGATTCATCAGCTTTTCCCTGATTTCTTGGATGAGCTGATTTCTTAGATGTGAGTCAACCATAGTGACTTGAATCCTATAATGCTTGTGGAAATAGAACCTTAGGGAAAGCAATCATGAAGTCAATGCTGCCTGTGTTGATCTGGGTAGAATAGAGGAACAAATTTCATAGACATGCATATGGATATAAAGAAAAGGTTTTTTTATAAAAGGAATAGGACATTGAGAAAACATCCCAGCTCAGTCCAGTTCAAACTCATAAGTCCGATCTTAACCCATATGCCTGAAATCAGTCTATAAAGTCTCCTTCCAACTCACAAAGTCATAGGTCAGTGGGTGCAGAGTCCCAGTGCTGATAGGGGTTCCCACATGGCTCCTCGCTTCCAGGATGCAGGGTCCATCAATAGCATCCAGTGGTGGCAGAAGCAACTCATCGCTGGCAGAGGTCTCCATGTGGCCGCCCCAGCTTCAGGGGTCTGACTCCATCAGAGCAAAGCTGTGTGGACTCTCCGCCAGCTCCTCCAGCTTCTCGGATGCTGCCATCTTGTCTTGTCCATGTTTCATTGTCTCTGAGACTTAACTCCCAACAACCAGGGAGATAGTTTCTCATCTTCACGAGGGAAATATCATGAGATTTCCCAGAAGTTTCAGGAGAAAGCCATGCCCACATAGAGGTCTCATTGACTACTCAATGGGTATCTCCAGATTAGCAGGCTAGACTCCACCCCTAGATTTCAATCATAAAATTAACATAAGCACATGACTGCCACACTGTCTGTGATAGAATTATATTTCTCTCCCTCCAAGGATATATAATCAATGGCACTATTAATCAAATGTATGCACACATCCAAAAAGCTAGAGATGAAGAAATTGAGTAATTCTACCAATAACATCAGTCAGATTGATCCAACAAACCAATCCAAGGTGCATGGGCAATTATTAGAATGCAAAAGTCAGAAACAAAAAGCAAGGAACATTAGTTATAAAATATGAACTTGGTGACAGAAATGAAGATGGAAATCCCATAACATTTTTGCCAACCCAACAACTTATTCATAGCAACTACCTTCTGCTACAACACAAAAAGCAACTACATATGTGGACTTCTCTAGACAGAATTCAGAGAAAACGAATTGAGTACATCTATGTCCTGAGAAGATGGAGAAACTCCATATCAATCAGCAGCTAATACCAGACAAGGGGCTGACTGTGGAACAGATCATCAATAAATAAGTTCAGCTTAAAGCAGAAGAGAATTCAGACAAATAAATGACAGCAAAAATATAACCTTGACTCTATCTGACTTGAATTTTAAGAACATCTCAAGAACATATTTGCTGCATTGAACACTAGTGCCAGCTTTCTCTTGTTCTATTCTAATTACAGCATCCCAATCCATGTACTGGTGCTGCATGCATACAATGAAATGTTCGAGAATTCCAATTCTTTCCAATGTTATCCATAGTTTATCAGGCATAGAGTCAATTGCTTTTGTATAGTCAATAACAAACACTTAAAACCCATCCTGTTATTATCTGCCTTAAGTTAAGCTCCATCTTCTGTCTACAGTAATACACTTGGTGCTATGCTCTCTTTTGAATCCAGTTTGAATTCCTGGAACTTCCCTGTGAATGTAATGTTGGACATCAGTTTTGAATTATCTTCAGCAAAGTTTTATTTGTATGTGAGATTGGTGATGTTTCTTTATACCGTCTACTTTGCGTTGGGCCACATTTCTTGGGAATCAATGCAAATATGAATCTCTCCTGGTCTAGAAAGCTGTCTTAAAATTTTCTTTGAATAGAGAATCAGGTGCTTTCAATACTTCACCAGCTTATTAAAACATTTAAGTTGGTATTTCATTTATTACTGTCAATCAGGCCACAGTCAATGATGCCTCTGTGTGGCCATGGCCTTCTCCTGAGGATTCTGGGAACTCCTGTTTTCCTCCGTAGAGGTGGGACATGAACTCTACTTGACACACCTGTTGACAAGCTTCATGCCCCATGCTATCACTGAGATACTTCCACTGCCACTGGATGCATGAGAATTTCCAACACTTGTCTGTGATTTTCCTGCACTTGGTATTGAATGTATTGTGTGAATCTTAAGAACAATTTATGGACCAGTTTCAGACAGATGGGCTAATATAAGATCTATGGACTTGAACTAAACTGGGCTGAGGTGTTTCCTTAATGTATAATTACTCTTTGATATGGAATTCTCTCTTCCACATATATGAGTGTCAATGAAGTTGTTTCTCTAATTGACCCAGACTAACACAAAGAACTTAACAAATTAGTAGAATAAAATTCATTTTACTATTACTTTATAGTGATAGTGTATAGCATAGTATAGTAAGCTATAACAATCTACTATGAAGTTGTAGTAACCGGCATATTTTTTAAACTAATAATTATCAAGATTTAAAAATGCTTTTTAAAAGCATTCATCATCCTATGTGTGTTGTGAAGGGAAGAAATAACCTGGTTATTTAAAATGAAATCCCCCAAATTGATAAAAAATAGATAAAATTTAAATTCTCACCATAACTAGAAAACAAAGATTCTATTTGTAAATTAAAAAAACAAAATTAAGCATCCCATGAATTATGAAAAATAATATAAAATGTTGAGGTAAAATAAAACAAAATTCAAATTTTGAATATTAAATTTAAAGCAAAAGTCCAACAAGACATAATAAAAATAATTTCAAAATAAGTAGTATACTAATCTGTCTCACCATATTAAATAATCATATATTGCTTTAAAAAATTTTAAGTGTCTCTAACTACAACACATATCATTACTATATCGAATGAAAGAACATAGTAACAAACAGAATTAATGGATATTTGGAGCACAACATATGCAAGTGAGAAAAGATGCAGAAACAGGGGAATTGGGAGAAGATAGACAAATGCAGAGAAAGGAAATCATAATGAGCTGTATGTTGAGAGTTTGGAGGTTAAATTAAGCATTAGAGAGCAAACCACTGAGAGTTCAAGTATTTAAATTAAGTATACTTTATTGACCTCACATTTTATGTGTTATATTCAAATGCAACAACATTTTACCCATATTATAGATTTATACAGAACTTGAATATTTTTTAATATTTTGAATGTTTTTTCTCATTACTTCAAGCCAGTGCTTATGTCTGTAAACATTATCCAAAATTTCATATGTATAGCATTCTTCATGTAGACATGTATTTGAAAGTAATCTAGCTTTAAAAAAAATCAAGCAGTCATTTATTTATCACAAGGATCTATATTATAGCAATTACTTATAGAAATAAAAGAGTGCCATCAAACCATTTTTTTCACTCTTATAAATGTAAATAACTGTGCTGCCATTTAAAATCAATGCTCTTTAAAAAAAACAAAGGCTAAGCTATTTTGCATTTAAATAGCAAGATGTACTTATTTTGCATGACAATAATGCAGCAGAAAAGGTCATTTAAAATAGACTTGATATAAAAAGTAAATACTCTTAATGATAATACTTGACTAGAAAATAGATCTCTAACATTAAATGTATCTGTGCAAAATACCAGAATATATTATTGTTCAATGTTACAGTTTGTAAAGTGTCTAAATCAGGATATCTTTCTTTTAACCCGAAGAAGTTAGAATGCTTATTTCAAAATTTTCTAATGGTTGCAGTCAGTATTGGCTGAAAGTGGTGGATCTGCAATTAGTTCTGATAGATTATAATTGTGAAACTTCACTCCATGTTCACTAACCTCAGGGCAACTTGTCCGCACAGAAAGATTTACAGTTGCATTTGATTTTTGATTTTAGCCTTTTAAATATTCAGATTCTGAGAAAGAGAAAGTTTTCTTCTTCAATAGAGATTTCCAGTCTAAAAGCCTTACCTGAGTTGCTATGAGTCAGTCCTTCATGGGGCAGTAGCTTTTTCTAGTTTTGATGCTGTTAGATTTCTTGGGTGGGAAATACCTCAGTTCTTGGCTTTCCAGGAGAAAGATTTCATGCCTTTGGTTTGTGATGCAAGTGGATCTTTTTTAAAGGAGAGAAGCATCAGGTTGTCCAGTCTCAAAAGAGTACACCTGACTTTAGTGTCAAACTGCACAAAAGTCATATTGGGGCTCACCACCGAACACATGCACCCCAGTGGGACCGCTCACGCACACTTATCAGCCTGAGACCAGAGAGGCCGGACATGGCTGAGCAGACGCTGGGGCAGGAAGGGGAGAGGAAAGTGGGGCCAAAGGGCAAGCAGTCCTGCAGCCAACGTATTTAAACCTCTGTCTGGGAGGCATGGTCCAAGATAATGCTTGACCCCCTTGACTGAATTAAGCCTAGCTGGACCAACTATGGGCCGCCCAAGTGTACTGCCCACCTGGCTTGGGGGACCTTGAATTAGAGCATGCCTATGGGTGCCTAAGGCTCGTCTGCTACTCTTGCAACCTCCATTATGGGGTCCCTCAGGCATGCAGAGGGATGCACAACCCTTGTCTCTATCCTGCTACCTCACAGTTCTATTAATAAATTGTAAAACTTCATCACATCAAATATTGAAGGATGGTTTCTTAGTTGCCTAGTACTTCTACATTAGAACTAGCACAAGTGAGAGTTTCAAGAGCAAGATAATGTATTTATATCTTACCATTCTGAAGGTCAAAAGTTCAAGTCAGGGTCTTGATTTGTTTTCTTGCTGGTGGGTAGCCTAAGGCATTACAGGTGGCTTTCAGTAGATTCTCTTGTGGTGTGTGCCTTCTTTCTGTGTGTCTCTCAGTCTACTAGGTACTATTTTATGATTGGATTTAAGCCCACACTACTTGGATTTGATCTAGCAAACATAAGAGTGAAAATCCAATTTCTTTTTTTTTTAATCATTTTATTGGGAGCTCATACAACTCTTATGACAATCAATACATGCATCAATTGCATGAAGACCACATTCACACATTTTTTGCCGTCATTATTCTCGAAACATCCTCCTTCTACTTAGGCCCTGGTATCAGATCCCCTTATTTCCCATCCTGCCACTCCTCCCCCATGAACCCTTAATAATTTATAAATTATTATTATTTTGCCATATCGTACACTGTCGATCATGTCCCTTCACCCACTCCCCAGTTGTCTGTATCCTAGGGAGGAGGTTATATGTAGATCCCTGCAATTGGTTCCCCCTTTCTATTTCACCTTCCCTCTTTCCTCCTGGTATCACCATTTTCACCACTGGTCCTAAAGAGATCGTCTATCCTGAATTCCCCATGTTTCTGGCCCCTAACCATACCAGTGTACATCCCCTAGACTAGCTGGGAAAATACAATTTCAAAGCAAGATTATATCCACAGGAATAGATAGTAGGTTCCTAACATAGAATATATCTCAAAGATATTTGGAGAAAGATAACTCAATCCATAGCATATAGCATGTTCATAAACTGATTAGATGTTTCCTGCTGTCCTTCATGGAAGTTACAACATCGGGCTGAGCCCCGGTGGCATAAGTGGTTGAGTGCGGGACTGTGGCCCATGGGCTTGGAGGTTCAAATCTAGCAGCAGTTCTCCAGGAGCAAGGCTGGGTGGCTCCCACGAGCCCCAGAGAGCAGTGATGCCAAAAAATAAAAAATTAAAAAAAAAAGTTACAACATCGTCTAGAACTGTTGCTGTTGTTAGGGCTGATGAGAAGCTCAGGCGTCACAGTGGGGTTCATGTTGAACTACTGATTGCACGGTCAGTCTTTTGATTTTACTAGCTGCTGCTCCTCAGGAGAGAGATGGAATCTCTGCTCCTGAAAAGTTTATAATCTGGACACCAAAAAGGTCAGTTTTCCTCTGTCATAGTGGGATGCTATGAATCATCATCAACAATGGCAGTGGTTTGGGATTGGTTTTATTATTCATGAAGAAATGAAGTCATAGGGAAGGGATTACCAAACACAACTTCAGGAAGCAGTAACAACACCAACAACAAAAAGCTCCACATGCATCAAATCTATCTATCTGAGCTAGTTTTGTCACTGCCTGGGGCTTATGGCATGTGTTATAAAGTGGATTGTAATTAATAATGGGGCCAGAATTATTTTGGAGTAATATTCACTGTCATACTGTTAATTGAATATCATAGCAACCCTATACAGGCTTTCTAGATGATAAATCTTTATCAGGGCTGAGTCCCGGTAGCCTAGTGGTTGACTGCAGGACTGGCGGTTCAAATCCAGCAGCAGCTCTTCAGGAGCAAGGTTGGGCAGCTCCCACGACCACTAGAGGGCAGTGATGCCCCCCCAAAATTTTCTAAAAGCAGACTTCATCTTTTTCTCATGGGGTAGCTAGTAGGTTTGAACCAACAACTTGGCAATTAGTAATCAAACAGCTCACAGTCCTCCAGATTTCTGTTTTTGAGATGATAATTCTAAAATTAGGCTGTCTCGATGACAATTTGTGTGTCGATTTTTATTTAAAACATTAACTTGTACATTTTATTTGTGAGGTTTTTACATATAAATTGTATCTCACAAAGATAATGTCATAGAAGAAACACTTTTACACTGTTAGACATAAAAATAAGAAGTCTTTTGAGTAATAGAATATTTCAACTGGACAGCATAGGTGAAAGAATTTTCTCTGACACTGATTGAGTAATTTTTTTTTAACTGTGGAAAATAGGCTTAAGCAAATAATGCATGTTTTCATTTTGTGGGGGCCCAGAGACTCCGTTTCTTCCATATAAGAGAGTCCACATTTAGCAATCATTTTAATAACATCAATATTATGATGCACAATGGTTTGTCCATACTGACATTCTTCATTACTTTGTTTTCAGTTTATGAGTTAAGGCAAGATCATGTCTTTGTTTGAAATATAACAACATATGTGTCTATGAATTTAATCCTTCTAATTTTTATAATCATATTTGAGTTTTGCAACTTGTTAAATCTAACTATAGAAAATTGAGAATTAATTCAGGATTGAATACTTTATAAACAAAAACAATATACAGAGTTAATTGATGGGGGTCTGCCTAAGCTTTATCCACTTATAATTATCACCATTAGCTCTGTACCCTAGAAAGAAATTTTCATTGGCCCCCAGAGCTTCTTGACAGTAATCTTGAAATGCTCCATGGTGATGTTGACCATCACTTGGGAGAATTCCAAGGAGTCACTTGGGTTTTTGTATGGAGTCTGCAGATATGGTTATTTCAAATTATGAAACAGTTTTAGTTTCAGTAGTGTTGCACTCAGTACTTTTTGCTACAATTTTCTCTTTGAAAGACAAAATATAACTAAACACTTTCTTTTATTCTTTACTATTTTCTAGATAAAGAGTTTCTCCTTTATCACCAATTTTTGTCTATTAGAAGAGACAAACAATTCTGTAAATTTTGTCCTGGAAGAAGTAGAGCCAGAGTGCTCCTGAGAGTCAGGGATGGCAAGCTTACATGCTTCAGACATGTTGTCTGGAAAGACCAGTCCCTGGTAAAGTCTCATCATGCTTGGTAAAGGGGAGGGGTAGTGAAAAAGAGGAAGACTCTCAATGATATGGCTTGACATCTTGACTACAACAATGGGCTCAACAATAGGATCAAGTGTGAGGATGACACAAGCACCTAAGATACTTCATTTGGTGTAAAGTGAGCAGATGTCCCACTTTTAGTGGGACAGTCCTGATGTTAAAGAATTTTTCCTGTGTCCCACAGTGTTTTTAAAAAGTCCTGATTTTTGGAAAGAATGCCTGACAAGGTAGGGAACGGTGGGGAAATGGGAAGGAAAATACACCCCCTCTACCGCCACCCTCATTAATGGTGCCCTGCTTTGCTAATGTTAAAATCGGGTCACTTTATTAATGACAGCAGTGTGCTGAGACTACCTTACTGGCACCTGGCAACAATAACAAGTTCTGTAAGTAACAAAACTCTTTAACAAGTGGTGAATGTACACTTTGGAATATGTTCTTTTATATGTGCTGCTCTTAATCATTTGAGCACTAGAGATTTTAACATGATGATTTGAATATATTAAATTCTAGCGTTTCAGCATCTTTCTTCTAATTCATGCTTTCATTAAGGAAGCTAAGTTTGGAATTGGCTTTAGTGTTTACAAATATATATTTTTTTATTTACCGGTTTTCATATTTGCAACCCTCTTCCTTGTTGCCATTTCATTTTACCTGGATAACAAATAAGTCACTGTAGATTTGGTCCTACCGCAGAAAAAATAGTAATCATACTAATATGTTCTTAATTGAAAATCACCATTTTTTAAAGAAATTAAGATGTATAAAATACTATCTAGATCATAAATTTGAAATAGACTAAGCCCATATATTTGAAACGTAGTAAAACTTGTTTTGGAGCATGTAATATTTAGTCTTCATAGGAGGAACAGTCAATAGAAAGAGTCCGTACTAGTCAGGACTTCCAGCCTGCTTCTGAGACTGTATCTATTTATGGAAGTGGAAAGGCCTCTCTTTCTCCTACACAGCTGGTAGTGGTTTCAAACTGTTGACTATGTGAACCGTAGGTCAACTTGCTCTCTACAATGCAGGCTAATAATATTTCTTTGTCATGCAATATTTGTTCAGGGGTTCTTTGTAGATCTCCAGAACCGCCTTCTGTGTTAAAATCTGGTGTGCATTTGACAGGTTGTTAGATTAGGAACAAAAGGGGCTTTATGTTCCCTAGTGCCTACACTAAACAAAAATGAGCTGCTCATGGCACAGTAAAGGGAGTGGAAAGAATTCAGGCACACTAATAAAACATAGGAAAACCAGAATAGAGTATGCTCAGAAACAAGTGTCATGGGCCCAGGTCAAGGGAACCTGGGCCCACACACGGTAGGTATCAGCAATATTACATCATGCAGGTACAGGCTTATACTCAGCAATTATAGTCGGCAGATCCCCTCAATTACACCTCTCCAGCCAGTGAGACACAGCCCCCCTTTCTTCCCTCCTCTCTTGCTCAGCTGTGCTTAAGGAGATGGGAGATGCCCCCCCACCTACTGGCACAAGTGCACCTGTGTTTCCTCTCTGGACCTGCGCTTTGAAACTAGAGACTTCCTGCTCCTGTATCTCCACGCGTGAGTTTGCGCTGCTGGTCCAGTACAAGCAGAACCCCAGGACTTGACCACATTAGGACTCACCATAATCAGATTTTGATGTGAAATGTCGAGGAAAGTTTGCAACCAAGCTCAAACCAAACATCTGTACCAGACCCGAAGCACATGATTTTTGTCAACAAAAGCATTTCGTGCTTTGGTCTCTTGGCGTTACCTGGCGTTGCTAGTACGCGTTGTTTAAACCTTTTGCAACTGTGTTCCAAGCGTCTTGCTAGAATTTTCTTAGGTTTTTTTTGGCTTATTGTACTATATTTTGTTAAAAAAAATGGGTGCTAAGAAAGAGTTTCTTGAGAAGAACTGGTTAACCGTGCTATCGGTATTGTTGATGACAAATTAATAAGCTCATGTAGAAAACAGTTCAAGGAGACGCCAAGAGCAGACCGCATTAGAGAGGTACTGGCGGAGAACGCCAGCGGCATCCTGGTGAAAAAGGGCCAAGAAGGGGCGGGGGAAACTCCTGAAAAGCAGCTACTTGGGGGGTCTATAGAAGGGGACTCCCCTTTTCACACACTGCCTCTCTCTCTTCATCCCTCCTCTCCAGATCTGTGGCCACAGATCCAGATATGGTATAGACCACACTGTAGTTAAAAACTCATCCATCTCGAGGCATGGGCCATACTGTAGCTAAAAACTTGTAAATGTTGTGTTTCTTATTCGAAGTATATTATTTAACTCTGAACTTATTTACTTTGAAGTTTCTGTGTCATGTTTTTATAAAAAGGCAAGATTAGGGTAAGAAATATGGTGGGCAAACACAGATTAATCCATTTTCAGTTATATTTTATGGGGGAAAATGACTCAGAACTTTCCTGCATCACATCTTGATGACACTTGTGGCAGTCATGTGCTTATGTTAATTTTAAGATTGAAATGTAAGGGTGGAGTCTAGCCTGTTAATCTGGAGATAGCCATTGAGTACCCAATGAGGCCTCTAAGTGGGCATGGCTTTCTCCAGAGACTTCTGGGAAATCTCGCGATATTTCCCTCGTGAAGATGAGAAGCTATCTTCCCCAGTTGTTGGGAGTTAGTCTCAGAGACGATTAATCACAGACAAGATGGCAGCGACTGAGAAGCTGGAGGAGCCGGCAGAGATACCACACGGCTTTGCCCTGATGAAGCCAGATCTCTGAGGCTGGGGCAGCCCCATGGAGACCTCTGCCAGCGATGAGTTGCTTCTGCTATTGATGGACTCTGAGCTTGGAAGCAAGGAGCCATGTGGAGACCCCTGCCAGGATTCTGCACCTACTGACCTGTGAGTACATGAGTCAGAAGTAGACTTTATAGACTGATTTCGGGCATATGGGTTCATATGGGACTTATGACTTTGTACTGGACTGGATTGGGATGCCTTCTTAGTGTCACATTCCTTTTGTATATAAACCTTTTCCTCACATCTACATGCATGTCTATGAAATTTGTTCCTCTAGCCTACCCGGACTGACACAACACTCCTAGATCGGATTAGTTCTGGAGTTCTGGAGTTCCATACATAAAACTTTTCTTTCCCTGTGGAAATCACTTGGGTGACAAAACTGCTTATGTCACATGAATTCTTTCATCATTGCAAAGCAAGAGCTGAGGTAAACTGTCAAAGAAACTGAACACAGTCACTTTTCAGTCTTTGAGACTATATGTTCACATTTCCTGGGACAGCTTTTGATAGCAAACAGGACCATGAGTGATAACAACAAGCATGACACTAATTCAAAGATGAATGAAATGAAATCTGAAGACACATTTCAATTTGCATGAGTATAGCATCTCTAGTGTGTGGTCAAAAAGAAATAATTGAATGTGAGCATATACCCAATTAGTCTGAAATGAAAAGAAAAATATAGCTGCCATTATATACAAAATGTGAAATAGTATCAATTCATTTAAGGTCCCTTCTAGTGTGGCCCTCATTTTACTTTATGTTAAATCTAGTTGGGTTTTATGGGTCTTTCCACTGGCAATGAATGCCTTGGTTTTGGCCATGCCCTATGCTCCTGTTAGCTTGCTTATTGGGAAATCGTTATACTGAGGAGACATGAGCCTTCCTCGCCATCCTTGTTTTGTGAATTAGGATCAAAGACAAGAATTGGACCACCTCACCAATAGATAGGTGTAAGATGACTTACTACTTTTGAAAGACAAAATTAATCAAATCATTTTTTTTCATTCTTTACTATTTGATCAACTAAAAAGTTTGTCTTCTCTATTCATAGCATTTTATTTGTTCTCTAAATACCAAAGTTTTTAGAATGTCTTATAAAAATCCCCATAAGCATTGGTTAATTATGTCTTACTGTCTTCTCATTTCTCCTCTTAATGGTGCTATCGGTTTTACTCTATTAAATAAAACACACATTTCATATAATATCTAGCTTAAGTCAGAGAGGTTAGCTTTTACAATTGACATAGTACAGAGCAGAAAAACTTTTGTAGGAACAAATTTAATTAATTTCTAGTGTCCTTGGGGAAACTCATCACAAGATTCTAGTAGTGAGGAAAGCAGAATTCCAGCCAGCATAGATGGCATGGAAATGAGAGGTGAAAATCTCGCAGATATCCTACTAAGGTTATGTCTGACTGAACTGGGAAAAAACATGCTTGATTTGTTCTTTTTATACATAGTTGTTACTGTTTTGGTTTTTAAACTGATGAGATAAAAGTAAAGAGTAACTTCTGCCAAAACCTTTGTCAAAGGCTTTATGATAAAGACACAAAAAGGAGTCTTGGTGGGTAGGGAAAAAGGGGAGCCTTTTGTTGATCCATCAGGCTAGAGTTATGGAAGATCTAGCAGACACCCCTCCTCTATCTAGATTCTATCTTGATTCTGAGGGGGGATTCCTTATGTCTACACTTCTCCTTTGCATGTTGCCACTTGAGGTGGTTACCCAGTTTAATGTTAACTTGATAAAAAAAGACTAAAGGTGTGTAGTCTAGCCTTTCCATGAGGTCACAGCCTGATGCCTCCTTATGGGCTTGATCTTCTGATGCCTCTCCTCTTTGAAGCACACTCTCGTTCTCTGCTCAACCTTTCTGTTAACATGCCATGGGGAGCCATGCTGATGGCAGCCAAGCATTGGAGATGTATTAAGTGTCATTGGAGCACGAGACTTCCCACACACCGGCATGCATTCTTTCTGCATTCAGCGTCATTGCATGTGCTGCTTTAGTCTAGAGAAGAACTTATGGACTTATGGAATAATATTAGACTTACGGACTTGATATGAACTGGGCTGGGATGTTTTCTCAATAAACAGTTGTTCTATGATACAAAGCTCTTTGGCAGACACATATGGATGTCTCTGGATTTGTTACTATAGTCACCCCTGACTTAACACACCCCTTCGCCTGCCTATTCTTTTACTATGTTCCTGTCTACTCAGTGTATACACCCTTATTTCTTCTGTTTCCTGAAAGTAGCTTGCTTTCCCTGTCTTTCCATATGACCAGGGAGATTCCTCAGGATGACCGTCATTTGTTGCCTCCTTGGAACGTCAAGTTATTCGTTTAGCAGTCTGAAAGTGAATATGGGAATCTAATTAAGATTATCTTATGGAATGAAAGAAGGTAGGGGGGGGGAAAGGTAGCATATTTATGATTACAGTTACACAAAACTCCATAAAATTTTGTTTGGGTTTTCTTAAGTGCAACCCAGTTGTTCTGGCTCATAGTGGACTTGTGAACAGCAGAAGCGAATACTGCCTTGTTCTGGATGATCCTCACATTAGGGCTACATTGAAACCTTGTGGCCACTACTAAGTTATCCCATCATTGAGTATCTTTTTCTTTTTCCTTATCGTCTTGGTGCACAGGACTTGGTTCTGACTCACAGTGACTCAGAACAAACCCTCTGTAAGTCCTGAGGCATTCTCACATTTACTTGTATGCTATTGTGCAGGTTGCTGTGCTGGCACAGCTTTTGTGTTTGTGTGAGTGTGTGTGTGTGTCTAGATTTTATTAAGCATGATACATCTCCCCAGGTACTCCCCCCTCCCCCCTGGTAACTTATGTACAAAGATGAAGTGTTGCCGTCTTTGAGTCTAAGGGAAATCCTTATCCTGATTCTCCATCTCATCCTCACTATACTTCCTCAAGAGAGAGTTCTTTCTTTTTCTGACCCACTCACTGTCAGTAAGTGGATTTTGAGTCACAGAAACCCCATAAGGGAGGGAGAACTACCTCTGTGTGTCTCTAAGACATACGGGAAAGCCTCCGCTTTCTTGCAAACCAACTGGTGGTTTCAGGCTGCTGACCTTGTAGTTAGTAGCCCAACTTGTACTGCGTTATACCACCAGAACTCTACTTCTGGCAGTCCGAAGCAATTTCAATACATTTTGCTAACCACAATTTAAATGAATCTATTCTTAGTTGTCTAGCTTTTGTGTGTATATACAATGCTTTTAAATTTTGCTCATAAATGCCTCGATATTGTAATTCAGGATTAACTTCATTCTTCAGTTTTTCAGCTTGAAAACATCTAGAAAATATGTGTGTCAGGACATAAACTTAAACCAGCTGCCATAGGGTCTGAGGATTAATGCACTGAAATATTACAGCATATAAGTATACTCCATAGAGTTTTGTGACTGAGATATTTTAAAAGCAGGGGAGTTCTGGTATCATAGTGGGTTACACGGTGAAGTGCTAGTTGCATGCCAAGTAACCTCTTTGAGAGAAAAAAAAAAGGGACTCTTTAAAAGATTAAGTCTCAAAAACTCAAAAGGACATTTCTGTTCTGTCTTTTAGGATCATCTGAGTCTGAATAAACTCGATGGCAGTGAATTTTCTTTTTTAGTTTGGGATGGGTGTGTTTGCACTTTGGTCTCTGTGACAGGTTCTTTAGGTCAACAAAATCAACAAAAACATATGGATTAATAAATTAGTATACAAGTCTAATTTGGCCGTGAGGCAGTGAGAATATTCCTCTTCCTCTGTGGCACAGGCATTCTTTCACTGATTGTAAAAAGGATGTTGCTCCTCCAACACAGAATGGCAATGTGAATATTGAAAATATCACCACTAAGTAATGAAAAGTTAGTGAGAAGTAAGTCTCTGAGAAAACGTGTGTGATACTTTCAATAATAACTTCAGATTTTCAGATGAGAAATATGGGGAAGCCTGTTGATGTATACTCCTTCATCACTTCATCCTTACTGCCATTGAGTTTATTCTAACTTATATGGCCCCTTTAAGACAGTAAACCTGCCCCCATGCTTTCTCAAACTGCCACTTTTTAGGAGAGTAGAAAGCCTCAGTTTTCTCCTGCTTTTGCTACTTACAATAGACAACTTGCTAAAGGCGATAAGTCCAGACTTTCAGAAGCACAGTTCAAGAGCTGCATAAAATATGTCAAAATTTCCACTTCTGCCATAAAGCAACTCTGCTTTCTTCTAGTAACCAAGTTATTATTATTTAAAAACAAATTCAGTGTAATAATATCAACAGCTGCTTTATCAAACTATAACAGTGTATAATGCTAAAATGAGAGCATCAATTGGGAAGAAATGGGATTTTGAAATTTTGGTTGGGGACATGTGGACAGATGATAAAGAAAACAGGATCTTCTAAAATCTAATGAGTAGTTTTGGCCAACAGCATCACACCATCCATCTAAAGGGATTAATCCACTATCAATAAAACCGTTGTCTCCCCAACCCATATTTAGGGATTTTAGCCCAAATATAACAGTTGATAGGACACCTATGGTTGTACCTGGACCATTGTGTAGGCAGATGCCTGACAAGATGTTAATGAAAATTCCCAGGAAATATCCTAAACACATTTTTTTTTGCTTCTAGATCTGTACATAGACATGAGTGTCATGAAAGGTGAAGCTCAGATGTGATTCATGAAATGATACACTCTACTCCTACAGGATCACTGAAATGTTCTAATATGTACAGACAGAAATGTGGAGAATATCCGTGGGAATAATTGTTAAGGGAATAGGATAATAGGGCAAGGAAAATAGGGCAAGTCTGAATTTGTTGATAAAAATTCACCAAGCACAGAATCTTCATTCAATTTTTAAATTTAAGAGATTAGGGAAGAATCTAAAACTTAGCTTGTTGGTTTGCTGAAGCATGCCTTGGAAGATGATGTATGCATGTCAAATTGAAGTACCAGATCTATCTTGATATACTATAAAAAAGAGGATAGTTTTGTCTTCAGTATGTCCTATTTGTCTATTT
This sequence comes from Nesogale talazaci, assembly GCA_004026705.1. Classification (NCBI taxonomy): domain Eukaryota; kingdom Metazoa; phylum Chordata; class Mammalia; order Afrosoricida; family Tenrecidae; genus Nesogale; species Nesogale talazaci. The sequence goes on from PVJH01010894.1 coordinate 17,078, forward strand.
GAACCTCCTCTGTGTTTGTTGTGTCTTTCCCTATTTCTGTTAGCCTATGTAATCCCTGTGCCAGTGTTCTCAGGTTGTTTCCAATTCCCTCGTTGATGGCCCTAATAGTTTGGGGTTTTACTTCAAGGTCTGTGATCCACCTTGAATTTATTCTAGTGCATGGAGTGAGGTAAGGGTCTTGCTTCATTTTTCTACAGGTTGATATTCATTTTTTCCAGTATCACTTGTTGAAAAGGGCATCTGTTTCCCATTTGATACTTTTTGGGACCTTATCAAAGATCAGTTGTCTGTATGTTTGGTCTTATCTGATGTGTACAGCAGACCAATCGACTTCTGATTGTTGATTTTTTATCCTGCCACTTTGCCATAATCCTATATCATTTCCAGTAATCCTTTTGTGGTGCTTTTGTGGTTTTCCATATATATAATCATATCATCTGCAAATAATCACAATTTCACCTCTTTCTTCCCCAGGTATATACCTTCCATGTCTTTTCTTTGCCTTATGCTCTTAGCTAAAACCTCCAGTATGATATTGAAAAAGAGAGGGGACAATGGACATCCTTGTCTGGTCCCCTTTTTCAGTGGGATTGTGTTTGTCTTTTCTCAATTGTCTATCACATTGGCTGTTGGTTTTTCACATATATATTATTATTATTTTACATATATGTATAGCACATCAATTGTCTATCACATTAGCTGTTGGTTTTTCACATATATATTATTATTTTACATATACGTATAGCACATTGAGGGGTTTTCTTGCTGTTGTTATCATTGTTTATTTGCTTCAGTTGCTTCATTTTAGGAGGCCGTTTTTGTACATATTGTTACCTCTGCAGGACTATCTAGACAAGATATGCTGGACAAAGAGTTTGGAGAGAAAAATGACAGAACTGATGGTTCCAGGGTAGTGGAAATGGAAGAGGGGGAGGTGGCAGAAAGGTGTTGATGTCGAACAGCCCAAGAAAAAGGAAATAACAACTGATACAAAATCAGTGACAAGGTGGGTGAGAGAAGGCCATCAGGGATTGATTAAGACTAATGTAACAGAGAGAAAATACTGAAACCCAAATGGAGATTGAGCATGATAGTGGGACAAGATGGAAGCAAATGGAAAGAGAGGAAGGAACTGGGGGATAATAGGCATTTATAGAGGTTCAAATACAAGTATGTACATAGGGGCATATATTTATAAGTGATGATGGGGAAAGAAATTAACGTGCATACTTATAGGGTTAGTAGTAGGACAATAGATGGATATTGGACCTCCACTCAAGTACTTCCTCAGTTTAAGAACACTTTGTTCTATTAAATTGGCATTCCAAGATGCTGACCTTTCTGACATGATCACTGAAGACAGATGTGTGCATAAGCAAAGGTGGTGAAGAAAGCCAATGGTGCCCAACTATCAAAAGATATAGTGTCTGGGGTCTTAAAGGCTTGAAAGTAAACAAGCAGCCATCCAGCGCAGAAGCAACAAAGCCCATATGGAAGAAGCACACCAGCTTGTGGGATCACAAGTTGTCAAAGGGATTATATATCACACTTCAAGAACTAAACAGCATAACATTGCGTGCTCACTTTCCTGATATGATCGCTGAGGACAAATGTGTGCATAAACTAATGTGGTGACGAAAGCTGATGGTGCCTAGCTACCAAAAGATATAGAATCTGGGGTCTTAAAGCCTTGAGTAAACAAGTGGCCATTCAGCTCAGAAGCAATAAAGCCCACAAGGAAGAAGCACACCATCCTGTATGATCATGAGATGATCAAGGGATCCATTGTCAAGCATCAAAGAGCTGAAATTATATTATTAATGAGGGGGAGTACAGATTGGGGACCCAAAACCCATCAATAGGTGAGGTGACATCCTCTTGCAGAGGGGTTACAAGGAGGAGATGAGCCAGTTAAGATACAGGATAGTAGCAATGAAATATGCAAAGTTTTCTAGTTCCCAAATGCTGCCTCCCACCCACTATGATGACCCCAATTCTACCACATAAATCCAGCTAGATCAGGAGATGTACAGTGAAGTTGGAAACATGGGAAACTTAGGATAGATGATCCATCAAGATTAGTAATAGGAGTGGTAATACCAGGAGGGTAGAGGGATGGAAGAATAGAAAGGGAGAAGCAACTTCAAGGATCTACATGTAGCCTCCATTCTGGGACATGGACAGCAGGAAAGCTAGTGTTGTGACAAATTGGACAGTCTATAGTATGAAAATAATAACAATTTATAAATTACTAAGGGTTCAAGGGGGAGTGGGGTAGAAGGGAAATATAGGGAGCTGATACTGGGGGACTGGATGGAGGGAGGATATTTTGAGAGTGATGATGACAATGGGTGTGTAAATGTGGCCTGCATACAATTGATATTTGTATGGACTGTGATGAGAGGTTTATGAGCCCCCAATAAAATGATTCATTAAAAAAAGAGGATAGTAAAGGCTTAAATAAATTATCATTTTAAAGTGTTTTACTAAGATAGACCATGGATATGTATACTATAAATCCCCTAAGGACATCTTTCACCACAAACAAAAAAGACAAATGTTTGAAGGGAAATGTAGCATCTCTGTAGGCTGCTGTGATTGCTATTTTATGTAACCCAAAGAGGAATTGGGTTATTGTTTTTGGATTCTCAGGTGGGAATTATCCTAATTGGGTTAAGACTTCTAACTGCAATAGGATTGATTGGATGGCATGGTAGTAAGGGTCAAGTGACAAGACTTAATCAACAAAAATATGAAGGGTGTGTTTTTCATAATGAACAGCATAGTTGGAGTAGCTGACTTGTATGAACTTATGGAATTGGTATATGAAAGACTGGCTTCCAGCAGGGCCTAAAGCTGCAAAAAAGCTGCATAAAGAAGTCGCCCAAATTCTTGTCATATTATCTTCCTCCCACCAGTGTGTACATTTGACCTCATGGGAATTTCTTAGTATCAATTGACTGAAAAAATGAAAAAAAAAAAACAAAAAGAAAAACACTTGGTCTATGGATAGTTCTGCATAATATGCTAGTATGACTCAAAAGCGGACAAGAAAAGCACCACAGACCTACCTTGGACTTCCATGAAGCACACTGATGGAAAGAAACCCCCTCACTTGGTAGAATTCAAGCAATATTCCTAATTGTTCATTTTATTTAAAATGAGAAATGGCCTTTTGTGAGACTAGAGATCTTGTTTTCAAAGGGAGTAATATTCCAAACTGGAGACATAATATTCATTTCATTGAACTGGAAATCAAGAATAGCTTCTTGCCATTTTGGGTTCCTCATACCTCTGGATCAATAAACAAAGAAAGGGTATTACTCTATTGAGCCGATTAATATTACACAATGGAGACAAAGAAGAATGCTCCTTGAATACAGAAGATTTTTTTTGACTGTCTCTTAATACTAACAAGTCTTGCAATTAAAGTAACTGGTGAACTACAGCAAACCAATTCTGGCTTAACAAAAATGACTCAGTACCTTCAGGTCTGGCTGTTGAAAGGCAAGTAGGAGGAAAACACAATGAATAAATTAGGCTTATGACTTTTCCTGACTCCATTAGCCCAGGGCTAATCAACCAGAAAACCTGAAAATGATCCAGACAATATGTCAGGCATGTGGTTATAGTCAAGTTTCCAAGGTGAACAAGCAATAGGGCATGTCTCTGATCGGTCCTAGGGTGAGTTGGCAATATGACTGGTCTACGAACCAGAGTATGGATTCACACCAGCAGGAAGAATCAAGCTAGCTCCACCAGGCAAAGAACTATAGCTGAGGGCAAAGTAAATATAGAATGTGTGTTTCAGTTTTAAATATCAGCTATGGCCATGTGACCAGTTATAAGTATTTCCTTGCTGTATGTATGTAGCAAATATTTTTGTTTGGCTCATTTATAAAATATAAGATATAAATAGTGTTAGTGAATTTCTTGTCCTATTTGCTGTAAGAATAACATTATTATGTTTGTTTGGAGATTTCACATGGTATAAGAGATGTATACATATGCCAATTGAGAAGGAATACACTTTAATACTTGTATAGCCAGCTTTACTGGGCCAGGATTCTTAGTTTGGATCACCCCCTATGGACTGTTCTAACAAAATGTAATTGAGTCCATCATGTGACCTTCTGTGAGCAGTGTAGCAATTTTAGGAACATTAGGGTGGAGTGCCACCTCCTTGATCAGCTCACAGACCTGATAAAATTGAAAGGGATTTTCATTGGGAATGTGGCCCAGCCTTATGTAGGTTGCCACTGTACAGAAGCTAGCTTGATTCTGCTTGCTGGCCTGAATCCATAATCTGGTTTAGACATGTCATATTGCCAATTGGCCCTGGGAGTGATCAGAGGCCTGCCATATTGCTTGTTAACCTTGGATTCATTAGACTATAACCGCATGCCTGACATACTGTCTGGTTCATTTTCAGGTTTGCAGGTTGGTTAGCCCTGGACTAATGGAGTCAGGAAAAGCCATAAGCCTGATTTACTCATTGTGTATTCCTCTTACTTGACCTTCAACATTCTGTTGCCTTCCTGCATCCTAGCTGTTTTCCTGCTACTTGATTGATAAGCCTGGAATGAACATTTGACCCCTGGACTTGATCCAGACTAGATTTAACAGCTTCTTCTGTAACTCTATACGTATATCACTGCAACACACTATACGTATATCACTATTTTTGCTTCTCTAGAGTACACAGCCTAACGTAACTGCAAGGTTCATGGTTAAGACCCATCAGTATCTCCTCAGGATAAAGATGAAACAATTTTCTCCCATACAGATTAACTGCCTCAGAAATCCTACATAAAGTTGCTTTACATTAGAAAGGCAGTGGCCTCGGTTGGGTATAGGGGGATTTTAGCCATCCATCTTTCGGTTACTAAGCATAGATTTAACCATTTGGGCCAATATTCTGTGGTAATCATAATGGAACAATTTCAGAATGGAAAGCTCCACACAGCAGACTTGTCGGTGTGCATCAAATACCCAGTATTGTGTGAAGGAAGTTGCAGTTTGAGACTCTACTCTGCTTCTCTTCTTTACATATCTATATTCTTTTATTCACAGCTGCATTCCTAAACCAGGTACCTCCTCTAGGCTACTTGGGGAAATGCTTTCCTATGACAATCTGCTGAGATATTCTTATCAAAAGGAGGTGGAGGACACCTTGGAGAGTTTCCTGCTACATTACTCATGGGCCTTCTCACACCCCCTTTTCTTGTCTCCCGGTCTACAATACTGCAAGAGACTTTTGTTCAGAATACTTTCAGCCGCTAGAGAATCCTTCTCATTTGTACTGATCCTCCTAACTTTTCTATGATACACACATGTATTAAAAAATTGAAAGGGTGCAAGGAAGAAGCCTTCTTTCTGTTTGAAGTCTGAGTTTCCTATCCCAGCAGGTGATGACAGACATGACAGTGGATTTCCTTTTGCCTTTTGCTTCTGCTACTCTGATACCTCCCAAGTCAGCTCTCACTTGCCTATTACAGAAAACAAATAATGATTTTACTGAAGTGGGCATATAGGGATGGAAGGAAGAGAATGCAAAATGCTACAGAAAAACCTCTATAGGTCAGATACCCATATGCACATATTCTGGTGGATATATGTACTGTCTGGAATGTGTATATTCTGGTGGAGCATACCCATGTCAACATTGTCAAAATGATACTTATATGCAATATATGTTTGTTAGCTACCACTCCAGTAAAAGTGATTTAAAAGAAACATATACAACTGAAAATGCACACGTACACATCCATTCTCTCCTTGTTCCCGTGATGTTTTTCCTTCCTGTACCCAGATTTAAGAATTTTGTACAGCTGTGGCCAAGAGTTTGAGAGGTTCATGATATTTTGCCTGAAATTTTTTGTCTACAAGGATCCTTTTTCTTTTTTTAAGAATTATACATTGAATCTAGAAATGTCAGCAAGTGAGTTTTTTTTATCTCTGATTCAGTTGTCATATTTTTCCATAAAACTCTACGGTGTGGCTCCTCAAATAGGAAAAGTGGTTGAGAGAGAAGTGGAGATCTCAGTCCTCTCCTGTGTCCATTTATTATTGTTTCTCACAACTTTTGTGACCCTGTAGAATATTTTATTTCTAAGCACCCACTTATTGCTTTCTAGGATCACCAATGTACTATTAAATGCCTGATTATTGTATTTATTTGTTTAGTCTTTACTTACATATGATACAGATTTAAATTATTATGAAAAAAATCCCTTTAAACAACTCTGTTGGGAAACAACCTCTACATCTGTTTGATATCATTCATTTTTATATCCTTATTTTCTTTATTTTGGTAAGAAAGTAGTTATGTTTTACCTGGGTTGACACTCTCTTTATGCCACTACTCCAGCATAATCAGGAACCACTATCTGGCTTTACGTTTGTCTTTATCAACATTGACATTTCATTTGATTTGCTATTCTGGTGTGACTAGAGAAACACATTTATAGATACTCACTTGTGTTTAAGAAAGGACTTTATATAAAGAGTAATTGTATATTGAGGAATCATTCTTGCCCAGTCCAGATCAAGTCCATAAGTGTGATATTATCCCATATGGCCAATACCAGTCTATAAATTTCTCTTCAGTATCACACAGCACATGCAATGATGCCAAATGCAGGAAGATCACAGGCTAGTGGGTGGAAAGTCTTATGCATCCAGTGGCAGAATGGATCTTTATGTAATTCTTCGAGGTTTCTAACTCCTTCACTGCAGCTCCATGTCGTTTGTCAACCAGATTATGGATCAGGCCTCCATTGAGCAATTTAACTCTTTAATGCCTCCAAATGAGGTCATCAAACTGTGACCTGATTGACAGGCTAAACTCCACTCCCTCACTCTTGATAGTCTCAAGTTGACACCAGACAAAGTAACTTTCACTTTTGGTGTCATGGACTCAGTTCTAACTCATAGTGACCCTATGAACAAACAACAGAAGGAAATACTATCTGGTACTATGCCATTTGACTTCATCATTCTTCTATTTTCCTGACCTACTCAACAATTAAGAGCAAGTTTCTGAGTATCTTCTGACATTCATTTTAATCTTTTTTAGTCTTCTGTGTCTTTTTAATGATCTTTTTCTTTCTTCATGTACAATACTTGTCATATCATTACACAGTTTCTCAGGTCTATTTTCATTTTTGTTCAATGATTCTGATCTCACCTTGAAATATTTTCAAAATTTAGATAATATCCTCAAGGTCAAATATTTGGCTCTTGTAGTCTTATTTGCTTTTCTTCAGCTACATGCTCAACTCACATAAGGGAAATTGATGGTGTGTTCTACAGACTAATATGAGTTTCTGCATGGTAATTTCCTATAGATTTAGTCAATTTGATTTCTGCCTATTTATCGAGAGCAGTCCATTTGTGTTGGTGAAAAAGGGTATGTGCAATGAAAAAAATCAGGGACCTGCAAAATTCTTTCATGTGAACTCCAGCTTCATTTGTTTTTTTTTCCACCAAGGCTAGTTTTTCAACTATGATTTCATCTTTGTCTTCATCTTTCAGATTATAATTGTCAATAAGTATATAGTACAATCTCATTGTTTTTTCTTGACATGTTGTTCTTTGTCTTGTTCCTTGGGCTATTTGGGTTGCTGATTCTGAAAATTGCCTGGACAAACTTTATGCATTCTGGTTTCTCAGGTATGATATTCTATATTTTGGGCTATTGAGTTATAGTAATTTAAAATATATCTTGCTAGTTTTAAATATGAAAAAAATGCAGACACACAAATTATAGGATAAGGCCAAAAAGGTAAGGGATATTTGCTAAGCTTAAGTAATAAAGGGACAGCAAGGGAAACTATATGTGGACATATGGTGGCTTTTTGGTTACACAGTGAGTAGGTTACATAGCCAATCATAGGTCAATAGTTGGAACCCACCAAGTACTCTGCAACCTTTAAAAAATTTAAATTCTTAGAAACTCACATGGTAGCTCTTCACAGTCTTATAGGGTCACAGTGAGTTAGAATAAATTAGATGGCAGTGGGTTTTGCTTTTTGTCATGGGAGATTCTGAACTATATACAGAGACTACAAATTAGACACTGCAAAGTCAGAACACAGCGGAGAAGTGTGTCAACTAAACAAGAAAATTGAAAGGACACATATAAGGAAGGTGTGGGAACCACATAAAACATTTAAAATGTAAGACTTTATAGCCGTTTTCATAAATATTTTGAAGATCTACATTGTCTCCTACAAATATGCAGTAAACAATTCAGAACATATTTTAATATGTAGTAGTCACTGGATAATTTATGTCAAATGTTTCAGAAGTGAAGTTGACTTCATGCTTCCTTTTTAAGAATAAAAATGAACTTTTAAAGGTTTCTGTGCACAGGTGGAGAAGTTCAGCCATTTTATACCAAAACTAGAACATATCAATTTTAATCACATTGTTTGAGCTCTTTCCGATTTGACATTGTTTTGTAGTATCTATTGCTCAAACATTTCGGTTTGATGACCTTGAAGGCAGCCAAGTCCTTCTGAAAAGACTTTGAGAAGGAGAAAATTATGTTTGTTTGTTTTTAATTGTAATGATTAAATTTTACCCAAATTAATCTTGGGTTCTGTGACCTAAAGCAAAGACTTAACTTTTCACTTTAGCCATAAGGTGGATGGATGAACAGATGGCTGGAGTGCACCATTGGGTGTCACATCAGCTGTCTGCAATTCTCTGAATAGTGATGGTTAATAAAGGATGTCATATGAATACACATGTTTCATGAAAAAGGGAAGGGCTGGTGCTCTTTGCATTCAAGTTCCACTGGGCCTTATTCATCTTCCTCAGAAGTGAATTTCAAGAAGTTTTACTTTGCATTCATATAACCTTAGTGTATACTTTAAATGTATTACTTGGTCCACTTTGTATATAATCATGTCTCAAGCAAATATTCATGTATATCATATATTTTGTTTAAAATCATGTATAATTATGATAATCAACCCAACTTGTGATTTATCTGTCTACATGAATTGCATCTTGAGTAACTGAAATGTCATATGGAAGCATGCCAAGTATTTATTTCAAAAATTAGAAATGTCTACAGAGAAGTTTGGAAGTGAATGACTTAATTATCTTAATTATTGATTTAAATCTTTAAAATATCACAGCAATCAGCAGTAAGAAATTGAGACTACTTATTGGTCTTAATCTATTCACCTGTTATTAAGATGTTGATTAGCTAATTGAATCATCAAACAGAACTAAGTTTAACTTTTGTCATAGCTGCAATTGATGTTCCCACAATTCACTTTATCATGGAGCATTAAGGTGAAGGCCAGTTTTCATATTCAGAATTAAAATGGCTAAAATATAAAATTCAAAGGTGCCTCCAGGGACAAAAGTGTAAGACCTGTGTGTAGCATTATTTTATGTACTATATGCTAGATATCTTAATCTTTATATCAGTTATTTGCATACTTTCCCCCAATATATACAGGTTTTTTCCTCTATGTAATTTCAGCATTTATTTGAGTTCATATTGCTTATGAGTTTAACCTATTTATATATTATTTTCCATTTCTAAAAATGTATAGATAATATACTGAACATGAACTATGATCTTCCACTAAGAAGAGTAAAGTAGAACATAATGAGAGTACAGATGTGATTTGCAAGTTGGTTATGCCTTTTGATAACTTTATGACTGTAATTTGTATTATGGTGTCTGTATCGAACAGTGTTTTTCCAAAATTGGTGATGTTGCTTACTGGGAGTCACTGGAATGATGCAGGGGGAGCTGCAAAAGCAGACACTTAAACTTTATCCTGGATTATGGGCTAGAGTACACACATTTTAAATTGTCAGGGGTCCCTGAGGTTCGTTGTTGTTGTTGTTGTTGTTGTTTCCTGAGGAGGGGTCATTAGGTCAAATAACTTTGGAAACATATCAACTGTAGAGTACTGAATAGATGATGACCTTCCAGAAGAATGAGAAAATCTGCAAGAGCTACTGCCAGAACACTCCTTAGAAGTCAGGGTGGCAAGACGTAATCTCATTTTCTTCGGACATGGAGAAAGACATTGTGAAAGAAAAACATACATGAAAAGGACAAAGACTCTCAATGAGATGGACTGAAATAAGGGCTACAAAAATGAGCTCAGATATACCAACTGCGAGGATGACCAAGGGCTATGCAGGATTTTGTTCTTTTGTACATTGGATCCCTATGAGTCGGAACCCATTAGATGACACTTAGCAAAAACACAATGTATCTAACGTTGAAGTAAGTCTCAGCAATGATTTTGAGGATGGTTCAGAAGTGTTTCATTCTGTTTTATGAAATCATTATGAGTCATAATTGGCTAGACAGCACTTAATAGCAGCTCGTAAGAAAGTGACATGACCTATTTGAAGTATTGTCTCTTCATTAGTACACATATAAGAGTAACTATTCTTCTAGTTGCTGATACATGTTTTACGGATACATTTTTAAGGACTATTTGTGCAAGTGATCTGTCAAATGCTCAGTACATAGGACTATCTTCATTTTTTAGCAAAGGGAAGAGACAACTAATGGCAACATCTATTGTTAAAAACACTAATGAGAATAGGGAAATAAGATTTCCTGTGAGCGTTGACTTGAAAAAAATTAACATTTATTTTATCGGTATAAGGAAACCAAATTTAACTGAAAATACAAAACTTAATTAAATGTATTATAACCACAAGAAAAATGAAGCAAAGAGGATAAATATATATGCATCCCAAAGTACATTGATGTCATCTATTTACACTATGTTCAAAAAGGGTAGGGAAGGCTCACATATGGATTTAAACCCAAGTAATCTCTAGATTCTAGGTAGAAGCATCAGATAAACTGAGCCAGATGCTATTAGTTAATTGGTTCTGTCTTCATGTTCACTCGTGCTCAATAAAATGTATTTTAAAATTGTATTTTGGCTTTCCACTTTAGTACACACAGTGAATGAATCTTTTTCACATAGACTGTATTAATGATAGATCAGTTTTTATTGTAACCCAATGAAGCAGTGTAAATAAAAAAAAGTAATGCTAAGGGGTTGAGGTTCATGAATGTGTGGGTTTATTTCAAACAGCACATATTTAAACATGTCTTTGTAATCAATCAATAGCTACACTGGTATAATTATTTTTGTACTGCCATCGTCTTTGTCTTGTGAGCATGCCTCCAAAAATGGTCTAACGGAAAATGTAGGATCTAAGGGGATCTTCTGAGACCGTTAAATTCAAGACTAAGAGTTTAGCTTAGAAAGTTATGTTCATATTTTTTGCTTTGCATTTTGAAGCAATCCTGATAGCTTGTCTTGAAGGACACAGGTTAAGTAATCATGGGTGTTTATTATTATTGGGGGAAAATGAATTGGTGAGAAAAACTCCAGGAAAGTGCGCAAAGGAAAAAAAAATTCTGCCATTGCTATACACTTTGCTGATTCTTTGAGGTAATAAAGACTTCTCCTGGGAAAACATTGTGATTTCTTAATTGAAAAAGCTTAATCCAACCCCCCTAGAGAAGTGATCTTGCCACTTCACTGGAATTTTCCACAAATTGTTAGAAGCACCCTCACATATGTGTGTTAACACACACAAATTAATATATAGGAAAGGTGTAGGAATAGACATAGATATGCTGTAGATATACATACAGATGTCATTGTAAATATAGATTATATCAATATAAGTATTTTTAGACTTACATTGTGCTCACTGATTTTCGTTTGTATTATTAGCATTTGTGACTCCAGCTTTCCCTAATTTTATACAAATTAAATTTTAACCAAAGTATGGAAATTATGGAAGCTCTTTCTGTCCCAACAATACCCCTACTCCCAACCCTTTACATAAAGGATCAGATGATTCCAACAATTTCAAAAAGTAATTCTCTCTGGTGTCTATCATTAGGACCCAAATTAAATGAATCCATTTCTTTGTCATCCTATTTGGATATCTTCTTATTTTCAGTGAAGCAAATAAACAAACATTGCATAAAAACTAGCCATTGTTCTAGTTGACTCCCTGCTGTAGTCCTCTCTGTGAAGGTATATTTTCAAGTTTATGTATTTTAATCAAGTGGAATAAAAGGTTCACAGAACCTGTAAAACAGTCTTGAAAGTACTTAGTTTTCCATTTCTGGTACTCAGAACAATTTTGTTGGTATGATGTGTATTTCTAGAATTATTACAGGAGCAGTATATTTATCATCACTGTCCTATAAATTTACTTTGGGAGTATTACTTTACTTTGCATGTTTGTATTTATAAAAGAGAGTGCATAAACTGATTCTGTCTCTGAAAAAAATGAAGGTGAGAGCTTATTAACAGGTATACTAAGAATGATGGGCTAAAAAATTGTGTGTTTATCCTAGAATCAGAGATAAGCCAGCAAGGATTTAAACAGAATAGTCTTGATTAGATTGGTATCTTATCATGTTAGCTAGCTCCAGTAACAGCAAGGACAATTGATTAGTACAGGGGAGGGGAGCTATGCAAGATAGGTGGTCTATATGAACAATTTTTATACAAATAATCCAGTGGCAAGGTTAAAAAAAAACAGACATGTTTTCAAGGTAACATTCCTGAGCTCAGAACTTCTAACTCAAGTGAGCTTCCCTATGTTGCCTCCCTGCTGTATGGCACTTATCAGTCTATGCTCCTCACAATGCTTCTGTAGAGCCCCTCAGTGTTACAGACCACCGTAGAGCTCCTTAAAGTTTCAGGTCTCAGTTTTTGATTCTGGGCAATTTGGCCTTTTTTCATAGCTTTATCCTTTCATTCTATAAGTTTTACTCCATTTAGTTCATTTTAAGGCTGTTTTGTAATAAACTGTACATGCCTAATTCTTTTTTACATATGAATGCATGTCATAACAGCATTTGAATGTCTAGTCTGCTATCGTTCATGAGTTTTCTTTTATTTCAGGGTAACATATCCTACTCTATTTTCTTTACATTTTATGTCCTTTCTGTTACTTATAAAATCTTTCTGTCTATTGAACTTTAATCAACCCATAGTCCCTTGCTTGGTTGATAGGTTCAATGATTGCTTTTGAGCCAACTTCAAGTGAGTGAACCATGATCAAGTTCTTCTCTTGGAAGTGGTGTGCTGGCAGAGTAGAACTGCATTTCCCAGGTGTCTCAGGGTTGTGACATTTCAGAAACAAAGTGACAGGCTTGTCTTCTCAGGTACTTGTGAGTGAGTTCGAGCCACCAACTTTCAATTAGTAGTCAAGCACCTGTTTGTTTGACCTAAGGGCACTGATACACACCTTGCATTATAAGAAGAGAAAAAAGAAAAATAATATATATTGAAAAATACCTGGCAGAAAACACAGGTTTCTTATCTTGATTCCTTACATCCACAAAAATATCAGTTCAACACCCTGATGTCTTAGTTTCTTGACCTTGTCTTCCACTTAATTTCAAGCAAGCATTCTCATTGCTATACAGTAAACTCTCTTTATTCTCTCTATCCATGCTACTGCCACCATAAAATTTCATTTCTCTCATTAATTGAATGAATGTTACCATAGGAAACTAATTACAAGGATAGCTGACAGAGTGCCCTATCTCTTGTTAATATTCTGCACACCTTCTAAGCCCTGCCAACAGCAAGTCTTTAAGTCCATGTTGTCCTGGGCTTCATCCTACAGAAAGTCATTTTAAAATCCATGTCATCTGTGCACAGTCTTGATCTCTGAAGCTTGGCCTTGGCTAATTCCCAGCTAAGTGTCACACATTCTCAAAGACTTTGACTTTGTTTCTGAGAAAGCTGACCATCCTTCTTCTCTTGCCTCTGTTGTGCACCAATTCATTCAGACTATTTATGCAGGTGAAAGTAGCACTATATCCATTCTCCAATTCTTGCTACATTCCCTCCTTCTACTTCTATTTTTTCACAGAGGTCATCAAGAGCCTATAAAAATAGCTGGTTTGAATTGAGAAGCTAATTGAAAACCATTATGAGTCCTTTAAAAACCAATTGCTAGCAAGAGTTTCTCCAAGTAGCCACAGTTTTCTATACCCTTATGTCCCTGTTGGCCCAGAGCTATACTTGACCCCAATAAGCATCCTTGCCTTCATGTTTTCTCTGCTGCTTCCATCGACATTCATAAGGTATCTTTACCCATCCTTAATTTCCTTTTTGTGTGTATCCTCTAATGGAAGAATTCCTCAAATCTCCTTCTCCATGCACATTTATTTTCTCAACATATTTTGTTATCCTTGAATACAGTGACTCTGAAATTGAAATATCTATTTCAATCTCTGTCATTGTTAACAAATGTTTGAAGATCTTGTCCTCATCTCTTTGCATTTCCAAGTTCCCTTACTCACTGCTCCATTCTTGATCTCACAAGACAAGTTAATCCTCATCATCAGAAAAGGAGAAGCCAAATGACAGCAGCCAATTCAAATATTCCTCTTTTCTATGTTGAATCTTTATCTGTTAAATGGACTTTTTGCTATTTCCTTCATTATATCATAATATGAAGGGTCATTTCTAATTTCTCTTAGTGAAATACATGTTATTATTCTGACTAATAAACCACATCCACACTAAACATTGAAACATGGGAAAACAAAAAAGCACAAATAAATTAATTAATAAATAAAATTAACAGCTATTTCTACCACTTTAGAGTTAATTGGTATTTACATACTCATTTGGTTTTTCCTCAAACTTTCTAAAAATAATTGTTTTAATAATTTATTTAAGAATATGTATATTCCTGAGATTCTTATTTAAGGCAATTTTCTAGTGCACTTGAGACAGTCTCTCTACCAGACAGGCTTGTATTCATTTATTCATTTATACACTACATTATTTAATCCTCATGTGAATCATGTAATTTAACTATTACACATGAGTTTCTTGCAGCTTAGAGAGAGAGGATTTTCCCATAAGAACAGGATTTTAAATAGGTAAGTCATTCTTCAAATCATAGATCTTTAACCTTTAGTCAGTGTTCTTCCCATACCCACACAATAGAAAGGCATATGAAAGGTATGAGGGAAACACAAAATGGCTGGATGTCAGCAATAGAGAAAAAAACAGTTCCTATTTATTAGACAAGGTCATTGCAATTTAATGATTAGAATCAAATTCAAGAAAATGTTTAGTACCAGCGGCATAGGATAAAACCTTATCAGAAGACAGAAGATCGGCACTTGGATACACATGCTAGAATTATTTGGAACTTGTAAATTATATTTGATAGCATCTTACAGAATGTGAGAGTGTGAGTTGTGCGTATCTGATCCCATGGCAATAATTAGTTCTTGTACCGAATCATTAATGCGAAACACATGGTTTCATTCTTGTTCTTGGGTAATGAAAATCAATTCTGACTCATGTGTGTCCATGCCTGCTAAATAGGACATCATATCATATGATATCAAGGCCTTTTGATGGTAACCTGGTTTGGCAAATTTGCTTCAATGCTGGGAACAAGTGTGGTGTTCTACCCCACGAATGATATCTTGAATTAGTCATTCTTCTTAGATTACTGATTTGCAGCATAGTGAGTCAATGAACCAACTTTAAATGACCAATAAATACTCAATACTAAGTGGTCATACTTATTCAATCTGACCAAATAGTCACAGTTTTAGAATATATAAGGAAAAATGTAGCACTAGAATTGGAGGAAAGCTTATTAACAGAAATTATAATGCAAATAACACAATTTTGCTTGCTGAAAATGAAGAGGACTAGAAGCACTTGCTTATCAAGATCAAGGATTGCCATCATCAGCATGCATTATAACTCAATGCAAAGACAATGGAAACCCTCAAAATTAGACCAATTGGAAATATGTTGATGATGAACAGAGTAAATGTTGAAAATGTCAAGGATTTACTCTTGCTTGGATTCACAATCAATGTTCATGAAAGCAGAAGTCAAGAGATCAAAGAACTCTTTGCATTGGGTAAATCTGCTACACAAGACATCCTTAAAGTGTTGACAAACAAGGAGATGATTTTGAGGATTGAGGTTCACCTGACTCAAGTTATGGTATTTTATATATATATATATATATATATATATATATATATATATATATACACACATATATACATATATAATTTGTGAATGTTGGACATTGAATAAGAATGTCTGTAGTAAAAACAGTACATTTGAACTATGGAGCTGGAAACAAATATTGAAAGCACCGTGAGTTGCCGAAACCCAAACAGATCTGTCTAGAAGAAGTGTAGGCAGAATACTCCTTAGAGACAAGGATAGAAAGACTTCATCTCATGCACTTTAGACATATTTTCAGGAGAGACCTGTCCCTGGAGAAGGATATCATTCTTGATAAAGTGGAAGGGTAGCAGAGAAAAGGAAGGCCCTCAACAAAATGGTGACACAGTGGTTGAAATGATGGCTCAAACATACCAATTGTGAGAATAATGTAGGACCAAGTAGTTATTCATTCTGTTGAATGTCGGAAGCTATGAATTGGAACTGATTCAAGGGCATCTGTGTTAATCTAGGTAGACTAGAGAAACAAATTTATAGAAGTTCATTTGTATAGAAGAAAGCTGTATATACAAAAGTAATTGAATATTGAGAAAACATCCCGCTCCAGATCAAGTCCATTAGTCTTATCTTAGCCCATATGTCCAATATCAATCTATAAAGTCCTCAGACACATAAAACACATACAATGATGCAGAACACAGCAAGATCACAGTCCAGTGCGTGGAAAATCTTGTGGATCCAGTGGCAGTGGAAGCATCTCTGTGCTGGCAGGACTTTCCACAAGACTCCTTCAGCTCCAGGGCTTGTCTTCTCAACAGAAATGTCTTCCCGGGAGTGAGTGAAGTCTGACAGAGAAGTGGGAGTGTGTCCCACCTCCAGCAAGCTATTTAACTGTTCATTGCCTCCTAATGAGGTCATAAAGCTGCGACCTGGTACAAAGGCTAAATTCCACCCCTTCACACAAAGTAATCTCAAATTGACAACAGATTATGTAGCTAACACAGCATCTAAAAACAGCAACAGCAAATAGCGAGTATGTTATTTCAGTCCAGCTCAATAATGTTCAGGGTATCAATTTTAATGTATTCCTTTTCATTTTTGAGGACTTTCAATTTTCCTAGCTTAATACTCTATGCATCCTTTTACCTACCACATTCTGATTATTAGCAAATGTTTGTAACAAAACAGTCAGCAAATGTTTCTTCTCTGTTTGAGCTCTGCGCAACCAGCAAATGTGGTCCTGAAAGCTTTTCTCCATCTATGCCATTACGATAGTGTCTGTTCTCAGGAATCAGCTCATCCTCATTGAGAGTCTTTCAGATTGGTGTGCTCATTTTCTGGCATGATATTAGACTATGGTCCAGGGCTAACCACAATATTTCACCGGCTTATCTGTAAGTGATGAACAGACTATTTCTTATCCCCTGTCTGTTCTGAATTTGAAAGGCACACTGCAAGTTGTTTAACATGAGTGATTTGAAATGCTGACAGTGTGGCTTCCAGGATTACAGCAACAGGAATGTTAGTATGGTACAACAAGCTGCCACAGTGGTGGTGGTGGTAAGTGGTGATTAAAGGTTAGAAATGCCTTGGACAGAGGGGCACATAAACCCCGAACTGATGCGATGTCAAGAGATTTACTGCCCATTTCCCCCTGGGTGGGTTTGAATTGTAGACTTTTGGCTATCTAGCCAATGTTTAACTATTTAGAAATCTTTAGGGATTCCCATGCATTAAGCAAACACAATAAATGTGAATAGATATAACAAGAAATAGCTCTTACTCTCATTTAAGCCCTCTTTTCTCTCTTGCTCTTTTTTGCTTCTTTTTCTACCTTTGTGATCACTGTCTTCTGACCAATTTACATTTCATGTTGGTGAAAGAATAACTGGTTTCTTCTATTTTGGTGTGTGATATGTTTAAAATGCACTTCAGAATATATATTACAGATTTTTTAAACTTCGTGATTTAATCTCAGGCCTCAAGATTTTGTGATTAATTCTTCCAAAGTTTCAGTATGAAAAAATTGAAAATTGCACTAAGCAGAAATTACAGCTATAATTTTCTAAGTCAAGTATCTGGAGTTTCAGATACTACAGAACCAAAACAATTGATCAGATTGTACTCTTCACTTCATATAAATATTAACAATTAAAATCAACATGTATAATGGCATTTATTGGCCTATTATAAGATATTGAATTTTACTCATGTACTACTTTAGAAAAATTACTCTACACTCTAGCAACTGTGACCTTGTAGATTAGGAAATTGAGAAGTTATTGGGGGAGGAGGTCCAACAAAATTACAATTATAGAAACATCTGAATGGTGCACTTAATTGAATTATTTCAGGAGCCAATTTTTTTTCAATTCAGTCATCCAGAAAAACACCATGTGTGACATTTGGCTTTTTCTCTTTATCAAGACTAATTGATATTGGAGGAACTAAATGAGGAAAATGGGCAGTCTTTTAGTAAGAGTCTCAAATGATATTTCAAATAGCCATTCATAAGAGTGAAGCGTAATTTATACTTCTGATTGCCTATTGATGTCAGCAATTGAGACTAACACTTTTCCTTGACAGACTCAATTCCTCACAATCTCTCATTGAATTCTTGCAGGGCATGGTGAAAGTTTCATCCAGTGATTGGATATTGACAAAAGATTTTTTATGCATATATGTTCTGCAACTAAAAATAAAAACTATCAGTGCTAATGAATTATAGTTTTGGAGTTTTTGAAAAGACAACATTTAAACTATAAAATAATACCATACAAAATCATTGAAGGAGAGGACTTTAAATAGTGCCATATTAAGAATATTGAAAAAAGTAAAAAAACCCACTTACATATTTTGTTGATTATAGTTTTAATCTTGGTCCCTACAGAAATAGTCTACAACTTTTTAAACATACATCCACAAATATACACACCTTTCTAGATGTTGAGTTGCACAAACACTACCAGATTTAGTAGATGTCAGTACACCAAATGGATATGGATTTTGAGAAACAATTTTTAGTAATTACTTCCAAAGAACTTCTCACCTATTTCTGTAGACGGATTCAAACTTGTGCAGAGTAGAACTGACTCATAGGATTTCCACAGTTGTATTCTTCACAGAAACTGATTGCCTCGTGCTTCAGTTTTTGACTAGCAGTCGACCACTTAACCAACCCATTGAGCACTCAGTATACATTTAGTTTTATCCAAATGAATAAGAAGTAGTCTACTTAAACCATGTTGTGCATACATACTTTAAGAAAGTAAATAGAGAGAATAAATAACTTTTTAAAAAAATTGTGTGACAATTTGATGACTAATTCTAGGTCTATTCAATCTAATGAAAAACTATTAATTGGATCTGAACTTGGCATGCCTTTCTTTTATTTTTAGTTGTTTAATTATTCTTTCATTTACTGATTTCACAATATTATGTTGTTTGCAAATTAGAAAAAAATCTTCAGAATGTTTTAATAAGTACTGGCATCAAAGAGTGAGATTTAGTAACATTAATTGAACTCACCATTGTAGCTTTATTATGTGCCATCAAATCTGTTTCTGAAACATAAGGACACTATGTACAACAAAACAAAGCACTGACTAATCTTGTCACTCTCACAAGGTTCATTATTCCTGAACCCATTGCTATGGCCTCTATGTCAATTCACTTCATTGAGATCTTACTCATTTTCACCAAGCTTCCACCTTACTACACACAATGTGATTTTGAAGTGGTCTCTTCTGAGAGGGCCAAAGTACAAAAGACAAAGGTTCATCTTTACTTCTAAGGAGCAGTCTGATTATTCGTCTTTCTAGTAAACCCAAAGAACCAACCCGCCTCCATGGAGTTGATCCCAACTCAATGTGACCCTCTCTCAATGGTGAGAATTGTACCCCTGGGTTTCCAAGTATGGTATTTAGATGACTTAATGTCCACTTGAAGATGAATGGAAGTGTAAGGATGGAATCCAACCTGAGATTTAGACCACAGCCTGACGAGTCTTTCTTGGAAGTGTGACCTTTGCATATGAAACTTAAGATCTCTTTCTGCCACTGAGCCTGATGGCTACCCAAGCCTAGACATACTTCCGTCAACCTTGATCCACGAAATTATGCACCCACTGGCCTGTGATTTTCCTGCATTCTGCATCCTGGTTTGTGACTGTGTGAGTCTTAAGGACTTATGGATTGGTATTGAACTTATGGATTTAAGTTGAACTAGACTGCTACGCTTTCTTGAAATACACACACACACACACACACACATACACACACTGGATTGGTCTCTATAGTCAAGTTGGCCCAACACTGAGACTGTAACTCTTTACTGGAATAGAAAGTCTTGGCATTTTTTGGAGCAGCTGGTAGTTTCAAACTACTGACTTTGCCTGTAGAAGCCCAACATGTAACCATTGCTTCACCAGGGAACCTCTTGGAAGAATCTGCATATGTTCGAGGCAGTCCATGTGCTACTTCTAATATTCTTTGCCAGCACCACAATTCACTTGCATCAGGTCATCTCAGGCCTTGATATTCCTTTTTCATTGTCTAGCTTCCATGTGTATAGAAGAAGGCTGTTGAAAATGCCAAGGCTTGGTGCACTTTACTCCTCCAGATGGTATCTTTGAGCTTTAACATTTTAAAGATTGTTTACAACAAATTTTCCAGTGCCATGTGTTATTTGATTTCTTGAATGCTGCTTATTTGGGAATTGATTGTGAATTTAAGTAAGATGAGAATATTGACAGCTTAGATCTTTTCATTTTTTTATCGCAATGATCTTAATTGGTCCAATTGGGAGGATTTTTGTTTTCTTTCTATTGAGTTCTAGTCCATACTGAAAGGTGTTGTTTGATCTTCACCAGGAAGTGCTTCTTCACTTTCAACAAGCAAGGATGTGCCACCCGTATATCTTTAGGGATTGGTAGTGAATCTTGATGCAGCATTTTACTCCATATTGAACAGTTTCTCATATAATTTGCTTAAAGCGTTGGGATAGATTCTCTAGAGAAGCAAAACCACTTGTGGCTTGCATGGTTTTATACAGAGAATGGGATTTATATCAAGAAATGGTATATATAGTTGCAGAAAACATTGAGTGTGTGGGAAAAGCTGATTGTTCCTAGGAACGGGGTCAGGAGCAGCAGATCCCATGGCCCAACGTCGTGGAAGGATGACAACAGCTGGCCCTTGGGAGCAGGTTGAAGTCGCTGTTGGTATGTCTACCTCCCTGGGAGGAATGGACACTTGATCGCCTGAGAGCAGCCACCTGCACTTATGAATTTACTTTGCTTTCCCAAGCCCCATTTTCCCGTTGATCTTTGAACAGCTGGCACTAATGAGTTAATGTTTGTCTATTTGTTGTATGCTTTGAATTTCAAACTGCATTTGTATAAATCCTGGCATGGTCATACGGGTAATGCGATCCAAAAAGTAGGTATGAGGGGGTATCCAAAGAAACTGGAATTTTTTCAAAGCTATGTATTTAATTTTCTTTAGCAAAACAACCGTATCACTTTCAAAGTGCTCTTCATTACACTTAATACATTTCTCAAATCTGCAATTCCAAGATAGCATCTCCCTCGTTCTTTCCTTCCCCTCTTTAATGTCATCAAATCACTATCCTTTCATGTCCCTTTTCAAACACAAGGAAGTCACACAGAGCGAGGTCAGTTGAATCAGGTGCATTGAGCAAGAGAGGCATGCTTTTTACTGCCCACAGCTGCCTCACAGGGATGGCTATGTGAGCAGGTCGTGGTGGCAAAACCTGTCCCGTCTGCCACATATCAGATTTTTTTTTTTATTACACACTGTTACACAATTTGTTCAGAGCCTGTAAATAGAAAACTTAATTAATAGTCTGATCTGGTGGAATGAACCCCAAATACACTATATCACAGGGATTGACTATAACCACGATATATTTCTGAAACAATTCTATTGGCACCTAATCCAAACTTTATGCAATTCATTGTTTCAGTCATATAAGAAAAGTTGTACAGTGGCTACCACACTCAATTTTTGAATAGTTTCCTCTCTCATGTAATAATTGTTATTAATTTTCTATTCCCCACAACTCCCCTTGCTGTAACCTCTAGAAACCATAATAGAAGTTATTGTCTATAAAGATTCATCCATCTTGACTTTCATATCTTGAAAAACATAAAAAATGATAAACAAATAAACAAAAAATAATAGCAATGACAAAATAAAATAGAGAAAAATCTTAATGAAAAAGAAAGAAGAAAATATTAAAAATTTGAAAAACTCTAAGATGGGTCATAAAGAATCAACTGATATGATGTTAAACTTTAACTGCATATGCCATAATCCACTTTCCAATGCATTCTGCATGATAGCAAGCCTACTCAGATCCCTTATATATGGTCAGAGGAGATTCACCACAGGCTTAGTCTACATGTATTTCCTCCTCACTTAAAAACAAAGCAAACAGAACAAAACCACCCAAACAAATTTTAAATGAGTTAAATAAGATATTTGATTTTAAGTTATTAACTCTATCTGCTGTAGTTATAATGGTCTCTATCTGATGACACGCCTATCACATCCATCCACTAAGGTCAGAAGGGATTCACTGGAGGATTCCTTGATTTATAGACCCTGCAAATGGATTTGGGGCTTCCACTGTCATCCATAACCTTCTTCAAACTGGTTGTTCACAATTTAGAGTCTGATATCATTCCTTCCTTCTAATTTGGGTGATATTATTTACAATCATTGGATCTCACAGACTGGTTTGTTTCCTCTCTGTGGTGTTAGTTTACATGTCTCTTAGATGGCAGCTTGTTTGAAGACAAGCCTTTAAGTTCCATTTGTTTTTTTTTCGGGGTGGGGGGAGTGCTAGGAAGACATATGCCAATGCATTCTGATTGCAAACTTTATCAATTATAGTCTGAAGAAGTTGGTAGAATTAATTTTTTTTAACCTTAGCTTTAGTGTTTGTTGAGAAAAAACAAATAATAGTTGTATTAATTATTGTTTTGGTTGGTTGTATTAATATTGGCCTATTACATACTATATTATACATCATGATATTTTATTATGTACATTTTAATAACATTTTTATTATAAGTTAGGTGAGAGTTTACATTTCAGATCGTCAACTTTGTAATCAACTACTCTTTACACTACTAATCACAGCTCCCAATAGTCTGCTTTCCAGCCTCACCTTCGTTTCTCTTGTTCCTCTTATGGACTACTATCTTCCATTTCACCTCCCTTAACGCCTGTTAAAAAATCTAGCCTATTGCTTTATCTTCCCTCCCTTGCCCTCTCCCTCACCCAGGCTTAAAAAAAAGACACCCACAAATTCTCATTTTCAGAGTCCATTTAGACTCATTGTGATGTAGAGGGAAGGGCAGAACTGCCCCTGTAGGATTCTGAGACTGTAACTTTTATAGGAGTAAAATGCCTTATCTTTCTCCATTGAAGCAGCTAGGGGTTTCAAACTGCTAACCTCACAATTAGTAACATAACTCGTAACCCACTAGACAACCAGAAAAAATTTCAAAGTCCCTCACCTGTCATATGAACATATCTGTCTTAGTGATTTTTCTCATAAAAATTTGTTTCATTTAATATTTGTCCTTTTATGGTTGACTAATTTCACTCAGCATAATGTTCTCCAACTCCTTGTCAGAGGTGCTTAATAATTTCAATTTTTTAAAGCATCCTTTTATTGGAAGCTCTTACAGATGTTGTAACAATCCATAATTCAGTTAGAGCAAGCATAATTGCACAATTTCTGCCACTATCAGTTTCAAAACATTTTCTTTCTCCTTTAGTTCCTTGATATCAGCTCCCTTTTATCTCCGCCCTCCTCCACTCTGCCCCCAGGAGTCATTACTGCTATGTTATTTATTATTATTTTCCTGCCTTAGACCATACAATAAATATGTTCACCTGTAATTCTGTTATTTTTTCTGTTCAGTGGGATTATACAGTCATAATTGCTGTCACACACCCCTTCCCCCTTTTGCTCCTCCCCTTCCTGTACCCCCAGAGAATCATTACTTCCATAAGCATTTCTGAACTTTTGTTTATCTTGGCTTTCATGCATTAAACAATCTGAATTATGCAAAAAAACATACTCATGTCTAACAAGATTAATGAGGTAAAACTAAAATCATAGTATTGAGGGGAAGAAATATTAAGGAACTAGAGAATAGTTGTGTATTTCACCAGTTCCATACTGCATTCCAGGTTTAGCATCCCTTCCATATGGCCCTTCTGTGAAGGACTATTGAATTATCTTAAAGGTGAATTTTGGTCTCCCCAACATCCACGCCCTTCACACTGAACTTCTGATACCTTTCCACATCTACACCTAATGATCACACACCTGGTCTGCCTCTTCCATGTGAACTTTATTGCTTCCATGCTAGGTGACCACTTGTGTAATTGCAAATCTTTAAGGCTCCAAGCACTTTATCTTTTACTTGCGGGACAGCATCCGCTTTCTTCACCTTATTTGCGTATGCACCTGCTGTGTCTTCAGGGATGTTGTCAGGAAGGTGACTATCGGATAATTCTGCAGAAGGAGAAGTAGCTATTCTTGTATCGAGGTTAGATTTGAATAGAGGTCCAAAGACCATATATATAAATACACTTATCTTTGTTTATATATTTATAAATCTGTATTTATACCTATATGGAATTTTTACTTTCTTCTTCCTCTTTTTCTTTTTCCTTTCCTCTTGCCCTACCATCATAACTGCCCATTATTCACTTCTCAACAGCTCCTATCAGATATGTCTCAACTGATTAAACATGATCAGGAATGCTACACCCTCCTCACTCTTTGCTTTAGTAACCTTGCTCTTTCCCCATGGTGAAAAGAAGGTAGAATGGATTAGGAAATATAATTTCCATATTTTAATATTAAGCAATGCATAATATTCCATAGTTTTTTTGTGGCATCACTGCCCTGATGGGAGCAGGAAGCCCAGCTTTACTCCTGGAGAGCTGCTGTTGGATTTGAACTGCAATCCCTGTGGGCTGCAGTCCCACACACAACCCCTAGGCCAGCAAGGCTCAGCTGTATTCTATAGTTTTTTTTAATGATTCACCTAGGTGATTGTATGAACAAAATAAGGATATACTGCATGGTTTAAAATCAGGAAAGGTTTGCATCATGGTTGTACCTTCTTAGCATTTTATATTTGATTATATGAAGAAGTATGCCGTATCACAATTGAAAAAAGGCCTATTAGCAATCTGAAATATTCAGACATAATCTTGCAAGCTGAAAGTGAGGAGCACGGGAAGCACTTGCTGATGAAGGACAAAGATTATAGCCTTCAGTATGGACTATGACTTCATGTAAAGAAGGGCAGCATTCTCACAAATGAAACCAAAGGTAAATGAAGAAAAGATTGACATTGTCATGAATTTTGTGTTCCTTGAATCTACAATCAATATTCATGGAACCAGAGCTCAAGAGATCAAATGATGCACTACACTGGGTTAATCTGTTGCACAGATTTCTTTAGAGTATTGCAAGGCAAGGATGTGATCTTGAGTACAGAAGTGTGGTGGACCAAGCCATGGTACTTTTCATTGTATCACCTCTGTGTGAAAGTTGGTCAATGCACGAAGTGGACACAAGAAGCATCAATGTATTTGAATTTCAGTGCTGGAGTACAATATTTAAAGTAACATGAAATGTTGAAAAGACAAGCCATCCTGATTGGAAGAAGTAGGGCAAGAGTTAGTCTTAAAGGACATGGTGGTAAGACTCTGTCTGATAAACGTTGAACATATTGTCAGTGGAGGCAGGTCACTAAAAAAACATCATGATTGGTAAAATAGAGGAACAGTAGTAAAAAAGAAGTCTGTCATGGAATAGATTTACACTGTGGCTGCAACAATAGGCTCAACCATAGAAGCCATTGTGAGGATGCTATTGAACGAGTAATGCTTCATTCTTTCACGCATAGGGTCACTGGGGGTTATTCTGGCCATTTCATTTCTAGCCATTCAAAGCTAGGTCAATGGGTACCTACAGCAAGGTTGTGAGTTCTCACATAAACCTTCTGCACATTGAACTATCTTGCCCCTTCACGCATTCTCATGAAACCTAGACCTCTCAGGTTGGGTCATACCATACATTCAGGTATCATAAAACTTTTAAAATTTCAGACCAGCCAGTCTTTGCTTTGCCTGTTCTGTATTGCACCTGTGGGAACCCGATGACCTAGAAAGAAGTGTCTACATTCATAAGTACAGTGTGGTAGATCAGAGGAAGAAACCTTCCACAGTTCTGAGACAGAGATAAGACTATTATGCATTCCCCAGACTGGAAGATGTGCCCGCAATAGCCTTCCATCAAAAGCCTCTGAGAAAAGTATTTATGTCCTCCATGCACTGGCTGCTCACCATGCAGCTAACGAACACCTAGCTTTAAAAATAATTAGGTTTGTTTGTCCTCTCCCCTCAAGGAGCTGTTGATTCCCTTTCATGCCTTTTGATACTGATCATAGGCTGTTCCCTCAATGAATTCAGGGACACCAAGCCCCTGCCCATTCAATGCTGTATGAGCCTGCTGGATGCTTGCAAGCCTCATGACTATGAAACGTCTTTGGGAAATGCATTTACTCTTTTTCTTTGTCTTGATTCTAACATCAGGGCAGAGGAGGGGAACGTCACCCCACTGTCTGTCATCTTTTTCTTCCTTAGTTGAACGATGCTAAGGACCATCTGACTGTGGGGCCGGTCAAGTCCCTGTGAACCAGGTCAATGGATATCAGTGGCCAGACTCAACCTACCTCTTTATTGCTGTTTTTGCTTCCTGGTGGTGGATTTTCTCTGCTGGACAGACTTCCCCCTACTAACACATCTGTAGGCAGCTACACGCAGTAATTCTTGTTCTAAAATCCAAACCAGTCTATTTTTTTTCTTTCCTTCCTTAGCTTTTCTAGGTAGCACTGTATGTCTTCTCAAATTCAGCTGTACTGAAGCTCAAGATTATGGGTGAGGTTTACCTTTCCCCCAAGACCCCCCCCTCCCGCCGAATTTGTAATAACTTAACAAAAGTGTGCTTCTCTCTCGTCACCTTCTTTTCTTTCTAAGTGAACTTTTTAAGCACCTCTTATCACTGCCCCTTTTAAAATGAATAAACAGGCCTGCTTTTGAGAACAGGCCTAAAATATTTCACCAGCAAGGAGAATCCTTTGACCGGTACGCCACAGGCCATCTAGCTTAACCATTCCTCTCTTTCTTAAATTACTTATTTTAACACTTTCATTGACATAATATGCAGTATCATACAATTAAATTGTCTTAGTATATTAAAAAGAGTTGTGAAATCATCACTGCATTCAATTTTAGAACATTTTTCTTTATTTTTATTCAATATTCTTTTATCATTTCACCCCAAATCTATAGTCATAACCCTATGAAACTATTATTTTATTTACTATGTCTGCAGTTTTATCTCTCCTGGATTTCATGTAAAGAAAAATATATAAACCTACCCATCTATAAAAACAAAATTAAATACAAAAAATTCCAAAATAAAGAAAAAAATAAAAATTAGAACAAATTAAGATTAGGACAGAACAGAAAAAAATAATGAAATGTTAAATATTAATCTAATCGTGTCTACATTAATTCACTTTCTGAAGTACTCTGTCTTAGGTCAAGGTTATTAATATCCCAGTCTCTGGTCTAAGATAATTCAATGGAGGCTTAATCCTTTTTGAGGTTCTGAAAATGGATTTTAGGCAGTTACTGTTATCCATTGCCTTCTGTTCAGAATTCAAGTTCTAATACAAGGCTTTCCTCTGATCTTGGATTTTATGATTTTTCAATCCTCCAATCACACAGGCTAGTGCACTTTGTTCATATTTACTTAACTGACACACTTAGATGATTACTTGGTTTAAGTCAAGTTTTTAAGACCCTTGATGTTATTCTTTTTGACAATTTCTTTCACACTTTGGTAGAGTCCCCTTATCTTCAGTGATCCCTTTGTGAGGGTAAGTATTGAGCGGGGCAGCATCATAGACATTGATTGTTCTTATGTTAGGATTTATGATTATATGTAGTTCAAAATTCAATTATAGATGTAAAGTATATATACTTTCTCACTTTTGAAGCAGCATGATCAGAACTCCTGTTTCATTTGGGCAATTTCTAACTCTCCTTTTAGCAAATCTAGTCATAAAGGTTTATAAGACCTTACTAAGCATAATTTTCAAAATTCATTGCTATCACTCATTATATTTATAACAGTATGCAGGCAAGATCAATATAATCCTCATACTGTCAGATCCTAAAAACACCTATCTTTTAAAACACTCCAGTTAATACTCTCTTTAATTCTGACCTCACTGTCATGGATTTGCTCTGACTTAGAATAACTTTGTAGGTCAGGTTAGAATGGACCCTATGTGTTTCCAGAAAGGTCACTTTTTACAGAAGTAGAAAAGTCTCATCTTTCTCCCATGAAGTGCCTGGTATTTTCAAACAGAATGTATAATTAGAAGCCCATCAGGTAAACTGTCATACCACCAGATTTCTTCAAAGTTCTTTTAGACCTTCACATTCATATGCGTATGACCCTGGGCCACTGTCAGGGTGAATTCCATGAGCCTGGTCTCCTATCATCCATTTTGTTTAATCGGACCTGCTTTTGCAATGGAACAACCCCAAAGCGGCTTCAGTTTAAATCAAGCTCCAGGCTTTCATGTGGCTCTACATATCAACTGAGTAATTCATGTGGAGTAATCCCTCTGACCTTTTCTGGGAGAAGGGAGAAAATCCATCTCCATAACAAACCAAACCCACTTGCCTTAAGTCAGAAGTCAGACATGCCTTCACTCTCCATCTTTCTGGTTTATTTTTCTAGAACTCTACTCTTTGGGTATCAAGAAAGTACCTAGCTTACTCTCACTCAAGCCCGTAGGCCAGTTACTAGGCAGAGACATCTCCAGACTCACATAGATGCTTGTCAATGAAGCAGGAAGGCAGAGACACAGGGAAATCGCAGGAGAGTGTGTGGATTCAAGGATGTTGGCAGAGACTGTAACAGGGCACTAACAGTTTCCAAGGCGACAGCCCACATGGGCCCCAGAACCACAGTATCCAAGCAAGCAGGGATGCTAAGATAGAGATAAGTTCTGTATGGTGTCTTTTTCACAAAGAAGCTGTACTCTCAAGCCGGTGTCACTAGGAAGTGTCCTGATTAAGATGTTGGGTTCCACCTATGCCTTCATGTTTAAAGTGACATAGACTCTAATGATCACATGCTGCTTCCTATTTTTTATTTCATAAAATATCAAGACCCTTTTTCAATAACACAGTTATCAGAATCATAATTATTAAAACTACAGTGCATATTTAATTCTTGTTAGATTGTGAAATATGACATGTTCAATACATATTAAATACCAAACACTGAATGAATATAGTGCTCTAAAAGTAGTTCTAACCATTCACTAGACACACTTTTCTTTCAAGGCAGAACGAAGCTTTCTGTGGCACAAAGATGGAGCACTGAGTTTATTATTGACTCACTAGTAGCTCTCAATCTGTAGGTCATGACCTCTTTGAGGGTCAAATGACCCTTTCACAGGGGTCTCCTAATTCATAACAGTAGAAAATTGCAATTAAGAAGTAAAAAAGAAAATAATTTTATGGTTGGAGGTCACCATAAGATGAGCAACTGTATTAAAGGGTCATGGCATTAGGGTGATTGATAACCACTGGCGTACACCATTCCTCTGGATTATGAAATAATTTGAATAGATGAGTTATTTTTAGAAGTTCAAGACAAATGCAAACATTTTTCTTAGAGAAAATTCTGAAGTAATTTGAGTCTGAATTAACAATATTAGTGTGACAGGTAAGTTCATTGTGTCAACCTGGCCAATAAGAACATGTGGGATTAATAAGGTTGCAGTTTGATTGAGGGCAAAGAAATTAATTCCTTGGCAAACCCCACCTCCCTTTCTCTCTTATTCTCTGGTGATCAGAACAGCATGTGGATGATTTAGCTAGCTATCTACCTCAACTTATGAGCTACACTACTAGTGGGACAGTCAACTCATGGATTGTGTCACCAGAGCTTGAGGTTCCTTCTAGACCTGCTTCACCACACTGCTGGTGTTTACATTGCTTGGATTTGAGGCTGTTGGATCCTGTCATCTTGCCTTGGTTGGAGTTTGATATACTATCCAGGCTTGCTTCATTAAACTCCTGACTGTTGGTCACCCTCTCTGTTGTTTGTTGCCTGTGGCTGAACTGCCTGCATTGCAGTACAGAAGGCTCAGCTGTCTGTTTCCTTGATGTTGGACCCAGCAGCCCTCTTGAGTTGAAGGACTTCCAGTATATTAACTGTGGCAAGGAAGTGAGCTGAACTGAGCCCTCTGTACTGCTCTATTGACTAATTACCTGTTATATTTCTTCATGCTGTATCTATATGTCTATCTATCATCTATCTATAATCTATCATCTATCTACCTATCTAATCATGTGTCCTGATTTTCTTTCTCTAGAGAACCCTGTCTACAAAGTTAGAAATAATACATTTTGTAATTTAATAATATAATTAATAGTTTTTTTTAAGTTTAGCTAGAACACAAATATAGTTTTTTTAAAATTATTTTATTGGGGACTCTTACAACTCTTCTCACAATCCATACATCCATCCATTGTGTCAAACATTTGCACATTTGTTGCCATCATCATTCTCAAAACATTTTTTTTCTACTTGAGCTCTTGGTATCAGCTGCTCAATAGCCCCCCACCTCCACCCTCCCTTCTTCACAAACCCTACATATTTATAAATTATTATTATTTTTCATGTGTTACATTGTCTAGTATCACCCTTGACAAACTAAGAAAGTCGTTTTATAGAAGTAATCAAGAAAGTACACACATGTTATTACCCCCAGCTTCATAAAATGATATCCTCAGACTGACATAACATTTTTGTACAATAAGCAACATTTGCAAACATACCAATATAACATCAGAGGCTTACCAGTTTTGTGCAAAAAAAAAGAGTGTGCTTGCTTTCAATTTTTTTCAGAAACATCACTAAAAAGGAGGGGGGAATGATTTCTTACTAGAGAAACTATTCAGAGGCCCCAAATAGCATACTTGAATTTTAAAAGAATGAGAGAGGCCTGTGCCCAATAATGGTTAAGGAAAAAGTCATTCTCTCAAGTTATCAGTAGTACACTATTTGAGGAAGACAGACACCAAAATGACTCTCTTAGAAATGCCTATAAGCATAGTTGTGCACATATGTAAATATATTACTTCATAAAAATAGAAGCATTGGCCTATATACATATATTTATATGTCAGTACACTGAGATAGTGTGCAGACTCATCCTATCAAGCACAATCTCTATAGACAAAATTAGTGCACAAGCAAATGTGGTGAAGAAAGCTGATGATACCTGACTATAAAAAGATATAGTGTTTGGGGTTTTAAAGACTTGATGTTAAACAAGCGGCCATCTAGCAGAGATGCAACAAGCCCATATGAAATAAGCACACCAGCCTGTGTGATAATGAGGTATCTATGAGATCAAGTAACAGGAGAAGTCCCAAATCAAACAAATAGAAAAAAACATATTATTGAGAATAAGGCAGTCAGAACAGAGACCCCAAACCCATTTGTAGACAATGGGATATGCCCTCACAGAAGGGTCTCAGGGAAGGAATGAATCAACCAGGACACAGTACAGCACCAATGAAATACCCAAAATTCCTCTGCTTCTTTGAGGTTTCCTCAACCCCCACTATTATGACCCCAGGCCTGTCTTTCACTTTGGACTAGACTGGAACACATATTCTTGTGCAGGTAAGAGTTCACCGCACACTGAATCCATGTCATATAACCCCTTCAGGAACAGAAATGAGAGTAGTAAATTAAAGAGGGTAGAGGGAGGTGGAGAGAAGAAAGGAGGAAAGGGAAACCAAACTCAACAATTAACAAAAAGCGTGTACTCCCCACACACACTCAAGAGGGGGAGACAAAAGAAAACAGAGGGAGACAGAAGTCGGTGTAAGATATGAAAATAATTTATAATAATTTTGAGAGTGGGAGGGTAGGAGGGAGGGGAAAAGGAGCTGACGCCCAATGGCTCAAATAGAAATTAAATGTCTAGAAAATAACAATGGCAACTTATGTACAAATATGCTTGATACAATTGATGTGTAGATTGCTATAATAGCTGTAATAGCCTCCAATAAAATGATATTTAAAACCAAAAATACTTCTGCATTGCCATAATTATGTAACTTAGATTGATGTCTCTTATATTAGCTTAGACTACCAAATCCAAACTCTTCTATGATAATTCCCCCTTGATATAAGCAATTTAATCTAGTAAATATAATTTTCAAATGAATAAACTGTGAACACTGATTTCATACAATGCCTACTGTGATCTTATCAATAAATAGTTTTACAAATCATCTAGCTGTTTAAACCAAATATGTAGGGAAAATACTTGGATTTCTTTCTTCCTCTCTATGAACTAAAAAAACCAAACCAAACTCACTGCCAACCCATTAGTATATCAGACTCGACCACTACAAATAATAAATGACTCATCAGTTAATAACTCATCTCTCAATTTCCCAATAATTTAAAATCACTTGATATATAAGTTTATACCACAGCACATGTACACAAAATTCATATTTTATGTACCATATTGCAACAACATTAAAAACTATAAGTAACCTCTTACACATGCAGCAATTTGTATAGAGGCAAAAATGATAATGGTAAAAAATGACTCCTGCATTTGTTTTCGCTAATTAAATGGTATTCTAAAGTAATTATTTCTACTTAATGTTATTTTGATCAATTATCAATTTTATTTTTATTTGAATGTTTCAGAATTGGAATAGTCTGGAGATCATACACTTCATGTTTCCTAGTGCGTTATCTCAGAGAGGGTTACTCAGACCATGTTTATACTGGACTAAAATTTGAATCCCAAGTCAACATTTAAAGTAACTAATTTATTAAGTCGATACTTTATCACAAAGATATTCACTGCCTTTATTTCTTTTCATGAGGAACAGACCAAAATGATGCTCTTCTTCCTGACAAATGGCCTGATACACCCATTGACAAAGGCATACACAC
This sequence comes from Nesogale talazaci, assembly GCA_004026705.1. Classification (NCBI taxonomy): domain Eukaryota; kingdom Metazoa; phylum Chordata; class Mammalia; order Afrosoricida; family Tenrecidae; genus Nesogale; species Nesogale talazaci. Next base: position 50,218 of record PVJH01010894.1, read on the forward strand.
ATTGGCGCACACACACACATTGACATGTTTAGGATATTTTCTCTGGTGGTGATTTACGCTAAGTTGCTTTCTTTTTCTTTTTTATTACTTCATGGAAAGAGGTACTGTTGGTTCGGTGGTAGAATTCTCTCTGGTTATGAGAAAGTTCTAGATTGGAGTACCAGCAAACATACCTCATGCGGAGACTCCACTCATCTGCTGATGTTGATGTTTCTGGTCCTATGACACTTCCAGACTAAAATGGACTTCGACAGTCCCATCTGCAACTAGTCGTGAGACTGCTCCATACAAGTGAGCATTGTATTCTGACATGCATGGCCTCACCATCGACTAGCAACTGATGGACAGCCAGCACATCCTCCGTGTCCTAAGTCCGGAGAATGACAGGCTTTGTGAGTCGGTCTGGCTTCTTTCATGAGCGCTGCTACAATGACCTCATTCTCCTGCCAACCCACATGAGATTGGTACAGGATTTGGCCACAATTATTTTATTATGTGTTGCATAAGATCACGGCAACTACCAATAATCTATCACAGAGACAAGCTTGTGGCTGGCATATATAACATATATAAGCCACGGTTAAAACCCCGAGCTCTCCAGCAGAGCAGCTGGAAATAATTTAAAAGATATATAAATGGATATTATTTTAATATCCTTATGATTTTATTTTTCAAATATGTGTTGCTGGTATTTGAAATTAGCGAAAAAGGAAAACTCATAAAATGAAATCCCAATGCTGATACTTAAAAGAAAGAAACAGTAGCATGTATTTATGCACACACCGTCCACACACATGCACATTTTATTTGGTTTGCTTTTTTCTCCTTTTTTAATGTCATTGTTATTACATTTTAGCAAGAAGACAAGAATATTCTATGTAAATCTACCATACCTTATTAAAAACCAAAACAAAACAGCAATCAAATGCAATAAAAAAAATCCCATAGGGAATAATTTAAAGGAACAATGGAAGCTAATTAGTATGATATTTTTCTAACCTAAATAGAAAACAATTCAAAAGGCACCAGAGAAATTTCAAAGAAAAATAGTTTTTTATGGAAAATACAGTTGGAATGTATCAAAAGGTTTTTGTAGAGTAAATAAACAAGATTTTTAAAATAAAAATTCACAACTGATATATGATAATTTATTTCATTCATTTAAAGTGTGATATAAAACAATATAAAGAGACAGAATATATGAGTCTTTTTTCTGTGAATATTTGAGGAATAATTTCACTGTAGGATATCAATTTAAAGTTCAAATGAAGTATTCTGGACATTATGTTCATAGTCTTTCTGAAGATATATTTAAAGGAAAGACTGAAGTGACATAATCAAGTTTTCTTGCAAATAATGCCTTTAAATGTTGATTTTGTCATTTATCTCCCAAACTTCTATACTTAAAATTATCCCAAGAGAACTAGAAAGCATGCATTATATTATCAAAAGTAGATTGAAACTACAAAATACAAAGTCTGCCATTTCATAGTTTGTGAATTTCATAACACGTAGAGATATAAGTGACAGGAAAGCTACCAATTTCAGGAATATAATCTTATTCACATTGATGATATATACAGCTGTCGGAATTTCAAAGTGCCTATTTTAAATAAACAAAATGCTCTAGAAATTTGAATGTGAAGTTGTAATTTAAACAAATGTTTCCTTAGAAAAATTTAACTGAAAGTATACAGGAAAATTAAGATGTTCAAAAGAGTGCTTTCTAATACTTATATATTTTGAAATGAGCTTCATTAGACTTATTAAATTCTCCAAGAATACTCAGAACTTGAGAGTGAAAATAACCCTATCAAAAATACAAACACACAGGACGGTCATCGTGTTCTTCATTAATTTGAAATGAGAGTTCACACCCTTTACAAGATTAAGCTATTGTCCTTCTTTATTAACAGACCAATAATGAAGAGCCAGTATTATTTATTATTAAGCACAGTCAGTAGATAAAATATTATTTATTAATTTGGGATGAAAATATATTATCACCCATCTTTTCTCTGTATAAATACAAGAAGAAAATCAATGTGTTGATCAGGGATAACAGAATATTATATTTACATCATCATAACAAGTGATTTGAGCTACAATGGTTCAATACATTTTTCTCACAAGTTTCTTCTTTTCATCAATACTTAATGGGTAATGTTGGACGTGTACTGAAATTACCTAGTAGGTGTACATGAATCTTTCTTTTATGAATTTTGAAATTCCTTTTTTTAACTACTCACATTCTTTAGTTGCTATATCATGACCTTTAAAATGCTAAATGTCATTGCTATATGTGAATTTTGTATATATTTGACATGATGTAAAATTATTTTCAATTTTATCAGTTAATTTATCAAAAAATAAAACAGGAAACAATTGATAATTAACATCAAGTTTGAAAAAAAATGACCAATTGTTTTTCTTTTCAATTCCATTACCTCTTAATAACATGTTTGACTGTTCATGTACTACAATATTTATTTCATATTGATAATTTTATTTCATTGATAATGACTTTTCATTATTCAGGATATCATTCACATTTATTTTTTTATTTTATAAGATATTTCATTGGAGACTATGCCACTCCCCCCCAAAAGTGACTCAGCTTATCTAATATAAAGAGTTAATTATAGAAGACTCACATATTAAAGTTTGAGAAAGTTTATAGGAAAATAAGATTGTGAAGTAAAGGTATATTTCACGTTAGTGTATTTTGTTTTATCATACTCAGAACAAAATACATTTTTCAAGAACTGGAGGTTTGTGATAACCCTGTATTGAGAAATTCAATTGCTGCCATTTTTCTAAAATGTATCCATTTTCATCTCTGGGGTACATCTTGATACTTCTCATATTTTATCAAATGTCTTCTTAAGACTACTGTTTGCTTAGTAGACTGCAATATAAGTTAATTGAGCTTATTCATAAACTGAGAAATCATGAATAGATTCTTGATTAGAGCTTTATAATAGTGATCTGGAACTGTACTGACCATATATCCCAACTATGCTTGGACTAGCCATGTACAGTAGAGAATCTAGAGGAATCAGTAATATAGAAAGACTGGCGGTTCCAGTCCTCGTTATTGTGTTTGTGAGGAACTTGTAAACAGAACATGAGGCAGTCACTCCGACAGAGCAAGGATACTGGATGCTACAAAACCTGAAAAGGTATGCATCCAAGTTGTACCCTTTCCCTGGACTTGGTACATCTGCTTGCTCAATAAAAAATCCAGGAAGGTGGGATCCATGTCAAACTTGTCACTAGCATTGGAGGATGTGTCATCAATAACCTGTGGTAGGCCACTGGCAAAATCTTCTCGCTGAAAGTCAAGACATCTTGAAATGCTTGCTGTTGGAGAAAGACTCTTGCCTTGTGTGTAACTTAAAATTTACTGTAAAGGAAACAAAAATCCTCATAGCTGAGCCAATAGACTACATCCTGGTAAAAGGAGAACATATCAAAGCTCTTAAGGTTTCCATTTTCCTTGGCCTTATAATCAATTCTCTTGGAGGAATTAGTTAAGAATTCACATAACATTGCTTTTTGAAAATCTGTTGCACACGATCTTTTAACACTTTTGAAGATCAAAGGTGTACCTAACCACAAACATGTTTTTTTTTTCATTCTCTTTACATGCATGTGAAAAGTGGACAGACAATATATAAGGAAGTTTATAGAAGAATTGATGTATTTGCATTATGGTGCTGACAAAGGATCTTGAAAGTACTGTGGACTGTCAGAGGAACCAACACATCTCTCTTGGATCAAGTACAGCCAGAATCCTTTTTAGAAGCTAGCTGGCGAACCTCCTCGTGTATTTCATACGTGTTATCAAGAGGGACAAACCCCTAAAAAATAACATTATCTATGGTAAAAGAGAGTCAATAAAAAGAGGAGTAGGCTTTACCATAACAGCTATTAAGACCTTAGAGAACGCTGCAGTGTTTTGATTGTTAATAGGATTGCAGTGAGTGGAGGTGAGGGAACCTAGCAGCAATAACAATGTACTGCTTCCATGTCAGAGTTGTTGATTTCTTTATAAAACTCTGTTGATTCTTCTGGGACACTAGTAGAATCTCATGGTATAGAGTATGAAAAAAGATACATTATGTTCATTGAACTATAGAAGAGAACAAAAATGTATAGCACTTTTCAGTGCTTCACACTTTACAGTGATTCCGTGCCTTGGGTATGCCTTAGACTGCCGTCCGTGTGGTCAGCAGTGCAAAACCACCATTGGCTCTGCCGGAGAAAGACTGCACGTTCTCCTCCTGTGCACAGTCACTGTCTCTGAAACTCACAGAGGGCTCCTCTCAGTCTGTATTGACTCAAGGGTGGTGTGTGTTTGTTTCCTTAGAAAAACATCTTATTTCTTCATAAAATCACTTATATCTTTATAGTGGCAAAAACTAGGCTCTGAGATCAGAGATGCATTTTACCCATAATTCCTTATGTAGTGTGTATCACATAGCATATGATGACTTATCCATAGTGCACTGGAACAATTATGATCATATGTGCTGACCTGATTTAATGTGCATTTGGATGGATTCCTGAACTTTAATATGCTCACTGCATGAATTCTGCTCATTAATATATAGAAGTAGGCAACTTTTTAAATGATAGTAGCACAAAACAAAGGCAGGAAGTCTTTAGGTGATAAATTTCAATATGAGCTAGAAATGTGTTGACACCAATCCTGATATCCTGTGTTCAAGTAAGCAAAGGTTATATTTAAGTAAAGGCAATTTCATGTGACTTCCACAAATGACCTTATTAAGAGAAAACACGTGGTCACCAGCAGGAACCTCTCTTTCTTAAATGCCATGATAGAATGAGATTTTAATTGTTGATCACGAAGTAAAATGTGTTTTTTTTAGCATTCACAGCAAACGTGTAATCCCTCACTATCTCACTGCTACTAACTCCTGTCTACATTGCATGTCTAAAAGGGAGATTGGAGATTAAGAATGAGGTAACTAGATCTTTTCCTGAGATGAAAAATGCCACGGATGACTATTTCCATGATTCCAAGTGTTCCTTTTATAAGACAACTTAAAAGATATAAATGTGGAGAAGATACAACTGACAGGGAAATCTGACTGATCTCTCATTTTATGTGTGTGTGTGTTTGTGTGTTTCCCCCCCATCAATCTTAATAGATAAATTGGTAATGATTTATGCAATAGAAACCTGCTTATGTTTCATGTGTTGAGTGTTCTGGAGTGGGTTCTGACTCACGAGCAGTAGAAGGAAACCCTGCCTAGTCCCCTCTCCTCTTCATAATCATTCCGATGCTTCAGCCAGTTGTCACAGCCAGGTGTCAATCCATCTTTCTGGACTGGCTTTCTTTCCTCTTTTTCACTGACCCTGTGCTTTACAACTACAATGTCTTTCTCCAGGGACTATATTATATAATACATTTATTTTTAAAATTATAATATGGTAGAAATGTGATATAATTTAGAATATGGTCAATTTTATAGATACATCAAAAATAGTGAGGGGTAAAAGTGGATTAAAAAGGTCATCTTTGAGAGATACTGTTTCATGGAATGTATCTCATAATTTTGTAATGTTATCACACAACAAAAAAAGGATCAACATGGAAATTTTCAGAACCTATATTATTATCACTACTATTAGTGAGCTATTTATCCATAGTGACTATGATTGGTGAATAAAGCTTATGTTTAAAATGCACTGCAGAGAGCACAGACCTTAGCTGTTAGCTCATATTTGTATAGTCAATATTTATTTTTATTGATAGAACTAGTCTATTGGGACAAGTTGGGAAAATATGAGTATCTGACTATTGCTTTCTGCATATTGAAAAGTGATCACAAAATTAGAACAGAAATAAACATTATATAAGTTATTCTGACCACAAATATGACAATACTAGATTATTAGTTCATTAAATATTATCCATTATTTATTTGTCATTTATGCTACTTAATAAACCCTGCAGCATTATAAAACTAAATACTCACTAGAGTATGAATATTCCATATACTTTGTGTTTTATTTTATAAAATATTTGAAGCTCATTTTGTATTTTCCTTACCGTTGCTTCTTAAAATGCAATCACCTACCTCCTCCTAGACTTCTGAAAATGCTTACATAAAAGCAGAAAATATCCATATTCCAAATATCACAGCATGTTAGAATGTAAAAATTATTTCTCCTTAATTATTTTCCCTTCCTATAATTAGCAGCTAATCTTATCCATACATAGCTGCAGGCTCAGAACCCATAAATGCTTGACTGTCAACATGATTGGGGAACTTTACTTTCTGATAATTACTAGATATAATTACTTTGGAGCTTTCAAAGACCTTTCTCTGATTAGAGAAGCTTTTCTAATTCCGTCATAACATTTGTATTACTAATAAACTAAGAAGTCCTACAGTCTAATAGCTGACACATTTAAAAGAAACACCAATTCTAAAAATGGTAATGCAGACTTCCAGGAAAATCAATTAAGCAAGTATCATACTTTCAGATTCCAACATCCTAGTTTTATTTGATGAATATACAATCAATTAAGGTGTATAAATTCAATGTTATTCACATATTTGGGAGGACACTTTAACTTAAAGAATGCATAAAAGGATGGCATCTAGAATTTTAGAAGAAAATGAACTCTTGTTCAGTGGTACCTGATAGCCTATGTCAATCCTAATGCAGAAGTGTAAGGAAAGTGACTGCCAGGATCGTTTTCCTCAGGATCTGTCACTAAGGATTTGAAAACCTTAAAAAGGTAGGAGAAATTTTTATTTTCTATATGACAGTGAATATGACAGGGAGATGGTTGCTGAATTATAATCCGAATAAGAAGAATTAGAGTAGGAAAGTAATTCTTAAAAGTTGGGGAAAAGTAAGTAATTTACTGAATTTTAATTCTCCTCTACTTTTTTTTATTCTGTAAGGGTTTTTTATTAGGAAGCTTTTTTTTTTCAGTTTGTACTGTCACTGTGACATCTCAGATGCCAATGAGTTGAAATATGCTACAGTTCAGAAATATTTAGCATAAAGAAAACATTCATTTTGAGAAGAAAGTATATATGTATCAATGTTTCTTTTTGAAGAATTAAGAACTACTAGTAGTATGGATGTTCATTTACCACTCTACAGACGTGTGTAATTGGAGTATGTTTATATGGACAGGAATCACAGGTAAATCTTATTTAAGAAAACTGGATTATTGCTTAATTGTTTGTTAAAAATTAAATATATAGAAAGCTGTGAAAGGAGCGCTCATTATTCATTCATATAGGAATTTCTTTAAATGTTACTTGACCGGGCTGAGCCCCGGTGGTGTAGTGGTTGTGCGTGGGATTGCGGCCCACTGGGTTGGAGGTCCAAATCCCCCAGCAGCTCCCCAGGAGAAAGGCTGGGCCTCCTACTCCCACCACCAGAGGGCAGTGATGCCCCCCCTCAGAAAAAAAACCAAAATTTTTTTTTTAAATTGTTACTTGACCTTATATCATCTTTACTTTCTGTGACAAGTTTTTGTATTCTGATGAATATAAGCACACATATATTGGAGAAGTTAGTTTGAAAAAAGATCAGTGAAGAAATGTCAGTGGTGATACCTTTGACTTTTATTCTGAATCACCAAGTTCTTCCTCTATTTAAATATACATATCCCATATTGTTCTAGAAATATTATGTAGATTATCTATAATACTCACAATGCATTTACACCATAGAGATCATCTTCAATTTATACAACGTGCACTTGAGATTCAGAATGTTGCCTGATATTATAAAGCTAGAGAATAGCAGAGGTAAAGTTAAAGTAAAAACACTTGTTACCTAAATTAAAAAACTGGTTACTTAAAGATGCACCTCTTTCTGAGTTTCCTCCCTTTCACTGGAAATAGTTTTATGTATAAATAAGAGGTTTATCATCTCATATATCTTATCAGCTGATGGAGCTCATAAAAAGAAAATAAGTATAACAATTTTTATATGTCAAAGTGATTAGAAATGTATTCACGTTACTACTAATTTTTCCTTCTACTACAAGTTTTATTGGTATGAGCTGCCTCAGTGGTCTAGGTCAAAGCAGCACCTGAAGCACAGTGAGAAGAAACACCTGCATCTGGGATAGCCTCACAATTGGCCACATCATGAAGGCCATTGTTACACCTCCTGTGCAAATATACATTTAAGTATAATGATAAAGCATTGAATTTAATCACGAAATATAAGATGTTATCCTTGAAAACATTTTAAATTTTGTGTAAAATTTGTTTCTTATGTAGCAACAGGCACCTCTAGGAGAATGCTTGACTTTCACAAAGTGTAACCTAAAGATTACAATGAAAGTCAATGTTGTGGGCCTGTACTCCGGTGTGCATAGTCCATGACAAACATGCCATGCTTGCTAGCATCGCTGGGCTGGTGGAGTGTAACTGCTGTCTTCTAGATGTCTGAAAATGCTTACACAAATGCAGAAAAGACACTTACTACAAATGTCATATGTGTGTTAAAATGTAACAAGTATTTCATTTTAATTACGTCATTTTCAATATACAAAGAAACATTGTAAAATAGTTCATTATTTCTTATACTTTAATTCTGAGAGCTTGATCTATATAGTGTCCTTTTAATTATTTCATAGGCTTAAAATTGCAGAAAAATATAAATCTTATACAAATACAGTATATTGGAAACAGTGTCCTGGTAATCGACCTCCCTAAACTGGTCCAGTTTAGACCATCTGGATTTGATTCCATTGCACACAGAGTCTCTTTGAGTGAGGGGGCCAAGACGGAAACAAATAGTATCAACATTAGGACTTCTATTAAAATTGTTTCAGTTTAAGAAAAGAGAATGAGATCAAAGTAGTGTTTAATAAAATAATACTTAATGGTAGGATGAGCCACTCTGCACATCTGCAATACCAACTCTACTGTTCGAGAACTTAGGGAGACTGCAAGAGCATGAACTTGACACTCACTGTCCTGTCCTTGTCATTTGCTTGCTTGAATATCTTGGGCAAGTTATTTTACACTTTTAAATTTGGTATTTATCCCCAACTTTTGCCATGGGGAAAATGAGGTCATTCATGTAGACTACTTAGAATAATTTATGTTGATAATACTTAAAATTTATTTTAAAAATTTATAAATGTAGTTTGTATTTAAGGGATTTGTTTTCTAATTTACAATATGTAGCATACTAAGGGAATATGAGTTAGTCCTACCTTAGTTATAAGGTGTTGGATATGTCTTAGATTTTACCTATTGACATGATCATTATTTGGGCTCTATTATCCTCATTTATACCTAAAATAAACATAACCATAATTCTAAACTTGTTATGTTTTGCATCACTATTTTCCTAGAACTAGTCTCTAAATGATATTGTGACAAATAGAGTCATTTACCTGATTACAGTTTGCCCATTAATCATAATTTCCCCCACTAATTTTTGATGTGCTTCCTGGAGACCCTGTTAAATTTAGACATCGCTCTTAGAAGACATAAAAATCAGCTCAAGATCAGATAATGCCAAAGGTTTGTTGTTGTTGTTCCCTTCACTCAAATAAAGTGGGCAACAGGACTCTGAGTTTTGAAGGGAAAGATTCAATGAAAGGTAGGTTTTGCACAGGAATCCTACATTCTGCCGTGTGTGGTGTGACGACACTTAATTTGACTGTTGGATTGGATAGGAAGAGCTACTAGAGGACCAAGGACAAAGGCAGGGGGAAAGCAGAAGTAAATGTGATCTTAAGGAAGAAATAAAAATAGTGATATGGGTCCTTTGTAATTGTACAGGGAGTAAAAAAAAGAGAGAGAGAGTTGAATTTGGTCCATACAGTGAATAATATATAACCATAATGAATGAAGAAAGTCCTTTGCCCTGCAATATACATTATCATGTTACAGTACATTCTGAACAGAATAGCAAATTGAAATGATATCGTTGGACCAATTAAAATTTTAGTGACCCATAAAAGTCCATTAAGATGATGGCAGGTAACATTGTCATACACCGCCTAGATTCCTCTTCACTAATGAAGCCCTTATTCTGTCAGCTGTTCAAAATGTCCTAAGACAGCCCTCAGCTGTCAGTCCTCTGCTGGAGAATACGTTCAGAGTCAAGGCCATGAGTCCTTGCAACGACAGCCTGTATTTTTTGACAGATCAACTCAGGAAAATTCTGATGTGCTATCCTACTCTACAGCTCTCTCTGACATCTCCCTCTGCTTTCATTGGAACTGCCTGAAGCAAGACATAATCCTTGGAAAAAGATATCATACTTGATAGTGGGTCCTTAAAAAAGAGAATACCATCAACAAGATAAGCTGCCCTCATGGCCTACAAAAATCGACTGAAACCACAATGATAAGGAGGGTGCAGGTCCAGGGTGGGTTTTCTTCTGTTAGACAAAGGGTCTCAATGAGTCTGAGTCCACTCAAAGTTGCTAACAACAACAGTAAGAAAAGATAGTCTCAAGAGATTTCTCCAAAGACCCAAGATAATCATTTGGGTTTAGGATGATGACGTTTAAGAAAGCTAAACTTTTCATTGGAGAGGAAAAGCTCAGAAAAGTTAGACTGAAGATTGCTTTCTCTATCATGCCAACGTACCTGCACGTCTATTCTTCGAGGGTGGCAAGATCTATCCTATCAGAATGTTCTTGGAAGTCTTGTGCCTTCTACAGTCTTTCATCTATCTGCCTTTCAGCTACAGACTTAACATTTATCTTTAGCTCCCTTTTGCTTCCAGAATTAAAAGACCACTTAAAAGGAATGTGATTTGAGTTATTAGACACAACTTCAGAACTGTTGTTTTGATATGATGGAAATTGGAGAGCACAGATTTTTGGGGGGAATGGTTAGAGAGATAGATATGTCATCTTCAGAAGTGTATGAAACAAGATAGATGACATGTCAAAAATAACATTACATTTAAATATATTTGTCTAAAAAATATTTCCAATATTTTGTATCGATGCTTTTTGACATAACCTCATATCTCACATTGCTTGGCACAAAAAGCATATTTCATGATTAGTGTTCAATTATATAAAGGAAATAAGAAACATATGAAAACATGGAATAATGAAAATGTGAGAGAAAGTGATTAATGTCTTGATATATTCCATTTTTAAATAATTTTGAGATTGTCAAGAATACATTTAATAGTAATAAAATTTAAATGGCAGTAATATTGTGACATATTAATGACCTGATGAATAAAAGCCTAGGTAAAGGTCAAGAGTTTAGCTAGATGATTAAAAATTAAACATGCCTGCTGTTATTACTATCACTTCCAACCCAATTTTAAAGATAAGGAAAACAGATAAGTAATTTTCATGAGCCTCAAAGCAAAAATTGGTGTCATTGTTATCTAGTTTCAAGAGAAATAGCAGTCTCCCTGGTACTATACTGCATCTATTATATTACATTTCAATAATAGGAATAAATAGGAGGGAAAAACTCTAGGTCTTTGCACCACTAAAAGGTTTTTACATAAGATGCATTTCCCTTTTCTGTCCCGTTGTGTCATAATTATTTACATGGCTTAAATAATGTATCGATTAGAATATGATTTTGTTTTGACAATAAACACCACAGTTGATTGGTTGTGTTGCATTCATCCTTGATATGTCATTGGGCTTTGTCCTTACTCAATCTTGAAAAAATTAAATTTACTCAATTTATCTTAATCCATAATTAAAATTTGCCTTTCATGGTAAAGAATTTTAACCTCATTTTTCTGAATGATCCAATTATAAAATGTGCCTTAGAATTAATTTATTTAAAGGAGAGATAAGTGAGGCTGTCTATAGGGTAAAGATCTACACCCACAGATCCTTCTGTCAATGAGTATAAATGATGTTGGTTTCCTCTTCTTAAGTTTTATTTTTTTTCATTTAATGTCAACACAAAGGGACTTACCAGAGAAAATTCTGCTGAAATTCTTTAGGTCATGGATTACAATTAATTTGTGAGAGAAAGCTTATATTGACCTAGTAGAGAAGAAATCAAGAAGACCATACACAAAAAGGCATGCTAAAAGTTGCTATGGAGCATAACTTTAAATATCACATATAATAGTTTTCTCTTACCTAAAAATGTCATCATTGACAAATAGCTTTTGTGGTAAAAAGAGTCTCTTTGTTTATATGTTTATATAAACTGCTAGAAAATTCACTCTTAAGACTTTAGGGAGTACGTTATTCTCTGTGACAGCTTAATCTTCTGAGAGAACAACTATCATATCCACACTATTCATGACATCACCATCCTGAAACTGTAAGACCTGTAAGTGGAGGCAGAAATTTAAAATCATAAACTTGATGCACAAGAAGCAGGAGGCTGGGATTCACTATCAGCAGTAATTCAAATTAAAAATCCCATATTATATGACTGAGCTAGTAGGAAAACAAAGAAAATTATATAAACTTAGTTCTGCAAATATAGGAGCATGCAGAAGCAATGCACATTTAAAAATCAATGAAGATATTTTCCTCAACCATAATATTGAACTAAATACAACTCTGGTTATTAATCCCAAAATTTATGAGATGTCATATTAATTCTAAATATTTGAAATGATAATTTGGTTAGCAGAACATTCAGTTAAATCAAGCCCAAAATCTATATTAGAAAAAAGAATATATTTGCAGTATTTTTCCTATCTTATTTCTTAAAATAGCATGATGTTAAATCTTTGCATTTCAGTGCTTGAAATAAAAGATAATAATTTCAATACTTTCAACTATCCTTTCTATGAATACATAGGTTTTAAAAAGTCGCAGTTTTCTATTTAATTTAAAAGTTTCATGACACAAGACTTTATATCATTGATACAAGGCAGGCATTATCGTAATTTAGATATGCACGTGCAAGCACAAGTCATTCTGTAGCATAATGTGATATGTCCCCGTGACTCTAATTCAAAATTGTAGAGGAGTTAAGATAGCTGTATACAGCTCTTGTTTAGCCTCTCTTTAGTGTCAGTACAATCTTCAAATGTTTCAAGGATCTAAAAGATACATGTGAAGGAAGTGAAGGTGAGTGTGTTGGAGAATTTGCTGTAAATTGAGGTTGATTTAATCATTTTGAACTAAAGGCTAATTTACCTATCTTTAAAGAGCAATTGGGTATTATCTTATTTGGGGGGGCATCACTGCCCTCTGGTGGTGGGAGCTGGAGGCCCAGCCTTTGCTCCTATGGAGCTGCTGCTGGAATTGAACCTCCATCCCAGTGGGCCGCAGTCCCACGCACAAACACTATGCCACCGGGGCTCAGCTGGGAATTATCTTTAAATCAACAATTTTTAGCACAAGGACTGCCACATTGAAAAGTAAATGCTCTATGATATCTTTCTCAGAATAAGATTTCTGTAAAACTTATTTTATACTTCAAGTACTGATAATAATAAAGCTAGACTATACCGATACTCTCATTAAAATATTCTAATGTAATAGTGCATCCAATATTACAATTTTTATTGCTCATTTAGAATATATAATTTAATATAAAAAACAAAACCAATAAAACCTTTAATATGTGGCATCTTATTATCTGAAAATTGATTTATAAAGCATTTTATGGTTCATGTATGTCTACTGATTTTTAATGCTTATTTGATGACTGTAAATAGACAATTATTCACTATTGGACAAAAATCATTCCCACTCACTTTCCAACAAAAGAGAAAATATGTCACAGAAAAAGAAATATATTCTTTAGAGTTACTTCTTGAATGCTTAAGGAACAGAAATGAAGAAGTATATGCAAAAACATTTAAACAACTGTGTCAATGAAAAATGAAATGAAAATGAAAAAGTCGATCCTAATGGAATATATTTGCCTATGACATCTGTGTAAAATAAATGTAGAAGACTAAAACAAGGATATATATTGTGTCTCTGATTCTTTGCTTCATTTCAGTTCTTTAGGGAAATGATCAGTTATAGTATTCTTTACCTATTTTTCTCTTTCTAGGAATTGCTTTTCTTTGCAAACAGTTCCATAAGTTTTACGCAGGAGAAAACCAAGTGTGCTTAAATTGATAAAGGTTGTGAAGAGCTATATATTAGTTAAACAGAATTCCTGTAAATACATTTCAATGCAAATCTTATCAACCAAATGTCAGTATCGCCATAGTGATATTCATGCCACTGGGACATGCTCGCTCTAGAAATAAGCAAGCTGTTCACCAGAGATGTAAACTTTAACCAGAGGGAGAAAAATGTGTTTGTTCTCTGCATTTCCTGATAAAGAAAACAACTTCCCTGGATAGTGTCTGCTTAAATAACAGTGGGTGAAACCCACGTGAAAACAGTGCTGGTGGAGTGTGAAGAGGGAATGCCTGCTATATAATCGCTTCTGAGTCCAAAAGAGAAACCAATTTGTCCGAAAAAATGCATAAATATATTTTTCTTTTTCTCTGGGTGTTTGGGGGTACTGCTTTCTAATAATTTTTGGTGCAGATTTGAAATGCAATGTCCTGTAAGGAATAATGTATGTGTATTTTGGTTTTAGGGCAGTGGTGTAGGTGAAAGAGAGGCTACTTAGTTATTCTAATTACCCAAATTAAAAATAATAGTTTTATGAGTCATTTCTACACATAAATACAGTGAAATACATGCCATGCTATTTCATCTAGTATCTTAATACATTTGGGTAAGATGACAGAAAAAAAATTATAGTATTTTAAAAATATAAATTATACTATTAATCACATAATGTTGGAATGAAGAAAGAGCTAATTTTGTGATCATAATATTCGATCATGAAAGTGAAGAGGTTTCAGAGGAGGTCTGAGGTATAATCCATATAAGAAAAAGTATTGTTTTCTTAAGGCAGTTTGATGGTTATGAAAAATTTTAACCATTCTAAGTGAATGAAATATTTATGAGTCATTCCTTAATTTTAATGAAACAGGGTCTTTTTGAAAATTATGAAAACATAAGCTATTGAGGTAGATAAATTATTAAAAGATGCCATTAAAAATGTTCATGAAGGGGCTGGACCATTCTTACTCAAGGTGTAACTGGTGAGTTGAGTGAAGAGAATTTGAGCCTTTATCCTCTCAACTGGGACATATATTTGTGCAAATTACACACCCATGTGGAATGGCATGAAGGTGCTGCAGATAAACAGAAACTCTGTTCCTTTATAATCAAACTCCTCTCAATGAAAATAATATAAATTTACAAGTTTCAAATATAGTTAGCATGTGAGATATTCTAGTAGAACACTCATACATTTATATAATCTATAATAGTGAAAATAATCACTTCTATGTCTTCATAAAATCTGTATATGTGGCCATCACCTAAATCTGTTAAAATATAATTTCCAGGGTTATGTTCAAATATTTAAATTTTAAAACTTTTTGAATGTTTTAAGTAAAGATATTTTAATAAATTGAATAAGTAAATACAATAAAAATGTTTATATAAAATCATATAAATGGGTAAAAATAAATGATACCGGTTTTAGGGACAAATGTATGAACAGTACTAAAACTGTAAGAAATAACTAGTTCAATAATTTAGGATCATAGTTATACGTAGTGAACAAGGGGCACATAAGGTTCTTTTCAGGCAATATTAATATCCTCTTTTTTAAAATACTTTTATTGGAGGCTCTTATATCTCATATCACAATCCATATGTTCCTCCAATGTGTCAAGCACATTTGCACCTATACCACCGTCATCATTTTCAAAGCATCCTATTCCAACTGAGCCCCTGATATCGGCTCCTCATTATCCCCCCTCACTTCCACACTCACCATTCCTCGAGCCCTTGATAAGTCATAGATTACGTTTTTCCATAGCTTATATTGTCCTTCGTCACCCTGCACCCACTTTTCTGTTATTTGTCCCACTGGGAGGGGGTTATAGGTTGATCCTTGTCATCAGTTTCCCCTTTCTCCCTCCACCCACTCCTAACTTCATCCTGGGGGTAGGGATGGTGGCACTAAAGGAGAAATTATGGTGGTAAATCTAGAGAAAATGATCAGAAATGATATTTGGTCTGCTGTATCAAAACAATGAAAATAAAATAAAAAGAACCTGCTAGAAATTTTACACCAAGAATGTGCCTGCCACCCAGAAAAGACCAAACAATATGATACTGTCTCATGTATGCCAATGTTGTTTATTCAGGCATATATCAGATTCCATAATTGGAAGACAGAGCAAATATCATTAAACTTTTAACAATTACTGAATATCATGAGTAAATGCCTAATATAGAACTACTTGAGATACAAGCATAATAAGACTGAAGATTAAACTATTTTTAATTTAAGAATATATTGTTGCAAGCAACATTTCTAGATGACAAGCTACTGATATTCATAATAAATGAGTAAATAAATATGTAATATGTCTTCAATGTTCAATGACTGACATTTAATATGAAGAAATAAAGATGGTGGAAATCAAAGATAAGGGAAGAAACGGAGATCAAGGAAAATATAAAGCACAATTCATACAGGACAATACAACTCACCAAATTTGTCCAAATGTAAAATGATTATTTTTCCTAAAATGAATCATACTAAGAAACCTGAAATATGGCACCAACCTTGATTGCTTAGGTGGTTGCCACAGAAATAGGCAGCATTTAAAATTTTCTTATGCATTTTAAAAAGTCAACACTTGATTACGTTTACTGTGCACACTAGGTCCTGTGCCAAGTGGCATCTTCATTTGACTTTCAGCATGCTGGGATGGCAGGCCCTGGAAGTCAGGGGTGTGGATGCTATGCGAGGGTCATGGCATAAAGGGATTATTTGGGAAGTCTTTAAATTTGCTAATTCTACCTATTATGCATTTCTGTATTCATTATTTTCACTCTAATAATTACCACCTCTCTCATTTTAAATACTAAAAGATTACCTAATACCTCTTTCTTCCTACTTGACCTTCTTCAAATAATATTCACAGATTACCAAGGATATCACTTCATACTGCAAATAGGACCACTTCTTCCACCTAAATTCTTATTAGAATAGCAAATACTAAAGGAACGGAATGATTATATAGCTACATGCACTAATAGAATTGGGAATTCCAACACTATCTTTAACAACTTATATAGCTGCTATAGGAAAAAACCTAACTAGCATGTACATAGTGTGGTTAAGCAGCCCTGGCACCACTGTTAGGTAAATATCGGATTTTTGATAACTATAAATTTGTTGCTTCACCCTCATGAGTGATTAATCATGAGAAAGAAGAGACTATCAGCTCCTGTAAAAAAACCCTCCATACCACATATACTGTTGCTATGAGTGGGAATTGGCTCAGTGGTAGTAGGTAAAACTAGAATAATTGAAAAACACTGTCAACCAACACCAAAAATAGACAATTAGAGGAAAATCCACTCAACACTAAAGCACTTGTATTTTTTAATGTCTGTGTAGACCACTCACTAAAAAACACCATATCCAGTAGCGCATGCACACACATACACACACATGCGTGCACATACACAATCATCAAATTAAAAATAGTTGAACTGATACAGGTGTTTTTCACTGACTTTATAGGAATCAGGTTATGTATCAATATATTGGGATAAAATTAAAATCTTGAAAAAATGGAAGTGAAACATTATTTTTGCATGGGCCAAAGAAAAAAATCTTCAAAGGAAAGAAAACATGTCGAAATGATTAATGAGCATTTAAAATTTATATGATGCAGTCACAGCAGTGCTGAGTGGACAATTTGTACTAATGTTTACATTAAAAAGCACAATGTAAAGACTGCAAATCAATACTTTAAGTGTCCATCTCAAGAAATTAAAAGGAAAACTCATTAAAATAAGCCTAAAGCCAACAGAAGAAAGAGAATACCATAAAACTAAAAAGAGAAAGTAATAATACATATAAATAAAATAAAAATCTTTTTCTTAAATATTAATAAAATTGAGAAGTAAAATTTAAAAGCATCAATATTATCAATTCAACAGAGGCTATAGCCTAGGGTTCTATAGTCATTAAGTAGATAATGAAGGGTATTTTATGCAACCTTACGTGCATGAATTTAGCAACTGGATGGAATAGACCAATTCCTGAAAAACAACCAGAACTAATCCAATAGAAAGTAGAAAATTTGGATATTCATGAGACAATTAATTTTCTAAAAAACTGTAATTACAAATTTCAGTATGAAATCTCCAGATTTCATACCAAATGATACCAAAGGTATCATTGAACAGTCCTACTGAACATTTACAGAATAATTGATATCAACTCTATACAATTTCATACTGAAATTGAGCCAGAAAGGCATATTTGTTTTGGCTCTTCTACACATAGTCTTTATAGCTTTTACCCAAGTGACTGGGCGGGAACATGCAAATAAGGTGTAGGAGACCCTACCTTGGGATTTGGTCAGTTTTGCTATTCATAGTGCATAAAGGCAATTTCAGAAACATAAAGAAGAAATCCTTTGCTCAGAGAAAGAGAAGACACCAAAGAAGTGCTTGTTTGCTTCCTGCTCCAAGTAACAGAGGTCAGAGGCCCCAAAGGCTGCAGCACTAGATCTTAAAGCAGTGTAGAGGGGCAGCACTGACACCCTGAGGCTGATCATCAGCTTTCTGGCCAAAGCACAAGAGAGAGGCTAGACAGTTGTGTTCCTGTGTGATTAGGGAGCTGCTGGCATCTCTGAAAAGAGGTATTTCTGTGGATAAAGGATGTTACTTATTATATTTTCTAATACTGAGTGGCAGTGAGCTAAAAACTTTTTTGATAAACTCCATGGTTATATTTTCAGTGAGTTTTATGTAGGTTTTTCTATAGACTATGAAACCAAACAGAGAAATAGAATGCCATGACAAAGGTGGTCGATGTCAGAATAGGATAAACAAGGATACAGGATGGATATTTGTCTGCATTTTCCCTTGGAATTAGCCTTATGGTGGCAGGAGGTTGGATCCATTTTCTCCTTTGCCTAGTCAGAGGAGGTTGGCTATGACACACATGCTATTTCCTCAAATGATCAATGATGTAAGGCCAGAATTAATATTAAAAAAGTTACAGATCACAGCATTACTTATGAATATACATATAAAATTTCCCACCCATAATTATGAAATTGAATCTTAAAAAACATCCAAACTCATTCACTCATTCACTCACTCACTCACTCACTCACTCAGAACCATGGAATCAATTCAGACATATAGTGTCCCTACAGGACAAAGTAGAATTGCCCCACTGGGTTTCTGAGACTGAAACTCTACGGGAGTAGGAAATCTCATCTTTCTCCCTCAGAGTGACTGGTGGTTTCAAACTGCCTAGCTTGTAGTTTGCAGCCCAACTTAAAATCACTATGGTCTCAGGGTTTCAGTAAACTGAATCTAAGTCATCTATAAAATGGCCCATTAGAATGAATCCCATGAAATCAAGACCAGATCAATACTTGATAATTAGTACATGCCCACAATTGTCTAAAAATATAATACAGCCCAATAGAAATCTCTAAAAATACTGGAAGGGAATAGATTAATCACCAACAGTATCATAAAAGGATAAAGGCTACACATAGCTAAAGTAATATTGAAGAAGAAAAAATTGAAGGCCTCAGCTTTTCTAACATCAAAACACCATACAGTCAATGTTGTTCAAATAGACTGGTACTGATTTCATGAAAGACACATGGAACATAATTTAAAAATCAGAATTTTTCATCCATCTTTGGTCAGCTTGTCTTTGCAAAGTTAAGTCTACCCAATAAGGAAGAAACACTGTCTCTAACAGATGTTGCTGAAAAAACTGGATATTCATATGAAGAAAAGTGAAATAGGATTCATACTTCACACCATGGCACTAAAACTAATTGACAACTGGAACTTGCTCGAAGTTTAATGCATATAGGTAACCAAATACTTTATTAAAATAGGGAAAACAAGATTCTACAGACTGAAAAATCTTTGGGAATAGCACATTTCATAAAGGTGTAATCTGAAAATAAAGAGAATGTCAATTACTTAAAAAGGCAAAAACTCCAGTCAAGAAATGGGTCAAGTGTCTAAACAGCCACTACATCAAAGAGGAAATCCAGGTGGCCAGAAAATACATCAAAAGATTCTTGCAAGCATTAGTCATTTCAAAAGCAAAACCAAATCTACAGCCTCCGGTTGTTTCTTAGTCATAGCATTCCTATATGACAAAGTGAAGTTTTCCATGCCAATCTTTGTAGAAACCCCCATTCTTACCTTTCTGCTGACTCTATGTGTTTATAACTTTACCTTTCTACTGATCTCTGTGTGTTTATTCTGTAACTTTGCAGTGATTAGCCAAATGCCTACTCTGTTGTACTGCCATAATACTTTCACAGTGCAATCTGGTCAATTCTGAGTTAAAGAAAAGAGCAGAGCTGTGGAAGCCAAACCTTTACAAAACAGCGCCCGCCATTACAAGATGGCGCCTGGCCGCACCCTGACGCTTAGCCTGTAGGTGGTAAACAAGTAGCACTGCGCATGCTCGAGTATATCTGGTGATGCAATAGAGCCTCTGCACCAATCGCATAGAGCCACGCCTAAAATAGGCTATAAAAGCTTTGGGTGTCTCCTCCTCGGGGTTCTTCTTTCGCTGACCTCCTGATAGTGAGGCGGCTTCATTAAACTTTGCTGTAAACGCCATCAGAAGAGTCCTGACCATTTATCGCGTCGTGTGTTGTGTGTTCCTGACCTGATCGGTCTCGGCGAGGGGCGCGCGACAGCTGGTGCCGAACCCCGGGATTTCTCGGACCCCTGACGCATGAGTGGTGGAGGACCCCCGAAAGGGAGGACTCAGAACTGATCGGCGCGCAAAGAGGGTGAGTTCCGCAAGACCGCTGCTGGCTGGATGTTTGGTTCGTTTGCTGTGACGGCTCTGAGAGTGCTGTGAGTGTGCGCTTCCGCTTTCGGTTTTAAGGTACTGTTAAACCCGGAACAGGTCCTATTTGGAAGCTCATTAGGAGCAGTTTGGGTGATGAGAAGTGCGCAAAGGCAGTACGAAAGGGACAGAAAAATTGGACTGAGATTCAGGACAGCATGTCAGAAGCGGAACGAAAGGACACCCGATGGGGCGAGGCACACAAAAGAGGTGACCTCGGGAAAACTGGTACCAGTATAGGTCAGAAAGGTTTAACTGACCAAGAATGGGAGTCAGACTCCGAAGAAAGTGCAAAAACTAGCTCAGACTCAGAAGCCGAGGAGTCAAGCGAGGAGAAAAGAGGAAGTAAGGAAAGGAGAAGAGAGA